>WBNH01003102.1:370310-417462 GCA_013401255.1 Urocolius indicus | reverse complement strand
TTTGGGTAAATGCTGGTTTATTTTAGCACTGTAAAATCAAAATTCTCAACTTGGAGCCTTTGCACTTGAAGGTGTTCAAATTTCCTTTCCTTATAGTAACCAAAAGTTTCGGCTTCAAATTTCAAACCACTTAGTGGCCATGACTCCCCTTCAAGAAAAAGAAAGGTTTTTTGCCTTGCAATCTTGACGTTTTATCAGCACAAACACAGGAACCCTTGAGCTCCACAGTCAGAATTCAGTAGAGCTCCAGCCTGGGCTTTGTACTGCCATCTCTATTCAGTGAATGGCCATAATAATTACAAAATGAAAAGTTGCTCTTAAACTAGTATGGGCTTGAATAGAGATAAGGCTAGAGCAGCTGTTAGATTACCTGAGGTTGTTTATATAGGGTTCTCAGTAGGTACCTAATCCTTTGGGAAAAGTGTCATTCAGGCGATATTAATTCATTCTCTGTATTGGATAGCTGAGGTACATCAGAAATAATGTAGGTTTCCTTTGAAATGAAAAATACCAAGCTCCAAGAGAATTTGCCCCTGGTACATGATCTTATAAATCCCATTTACTTTTAAAGTACGTTATCACTACAGTTCATGGCTTTTTAAACACTTTCCAGCCTTTCAAGTCCAGTTTGTTACCTTAAGAATTTTACCATCCGATGTTCCCAGAAAGGCCACGGTATGTCCATTCTCCACAGCCACAGTGACAGCTGTGAGATTCATCCCTTCTTTCTGCAGCACCGGCTTCTCTATAACACCATTCTTACTTCCCAAAAGGTACGGCAAGTGCTCGGAGCCACAGGGGAAATTTTTGCTTGCATTCTAATAAGGAATAGCAATACAGAATGATGTTAAGCATTCAGATCACTAATTCCTAGCTAAGACTGAAGTGCAACCCTATTACCAGACAGTATAATACCTCTCAGACATAGAAGAGTAGAAAAACAGAAATGGATTGTCTGGCTACTTTCCCCCAACCAATAGGCAGTAATCAGAAAACAGCCTGTTAATTGCAAGCTGCTTCAATGCTTTCAGTTTTCAAGGGACATAGGGAGAGAAAATTTTTTTGTTTCTATTTCATTACAGCAGCACAGTTTAAGAAGTAACCAGTTCGTTTAATTAAAATGAACATGTCATGTAGATTGGGTTGACCAATTTTTAAGAAGGCTGCTTTTTTAAAGCTGTTTTGTTTCTTAATTTGCTGCTATTCATAGAAAAGCAAACCACTGGCAACCGCCTTGTGAACTTCAACACATTCCGTCTTCACTATGCTTTAATTTTGAGCTGCAGGGAGTGCCACCAGAAGGAAATTGATTCACACCTTGCCTTTCCTGCTATATTTGGTAACGAGACTGTCTTTCTGATCTGAAATCCACAACTCCTTTTTGCCGGAAGCTATGGCCACTCCACTTGTCACATTCAGGATTCCTGTGTTTGATGCTCACCTCAGAGCAGAGTATTGAAGTAACACTGGTGTTTGAAAGCAAAAAATGTTCTTTTGGCTTCTTATCAATGCTAGCGATCTGCTGTGTGGGGGAGGGTTGTGGTTTTACGAGATGAAGGATTATGGGTCAATACCAACATAAGGTATTCCCATGCCCCACCTCTTCTGCTGCTCACTCCTGCCCTTGGACTGTAGCACATCACTTGTCAATCTGTGCTCAAATAGCCGCTTATGCAAGTGTGTACCTTGCTCATGTTGGGAAAGCAAGACATTCCCCTAAATGCTGGCTGAGTTTTTTTAAGATGATTCAATTCATTAACCCAGTTTAGGGTTGGGTGCAGTAACAAATGGTATGTACATGTAGGGTTTGGAAATAGGGTGGTGTAAGCAAAAACTATCATAAAATCAACAGAGATGATATGAACTGCCTCTGAGAGACATAGTCATAAACTGCATAACAGTATCTGGAGGGGTATAACTGCCCTTAAAAAGCCTAACAGCCAAGCTAATGTCAAACCATAAAAAGAAGATGGACATCATGCTATGGAAATATTTTTTTGCCAGAGTAAAATACAACTACTGCCTGAATATAAGAAACCTGTGTGTTTCCAGTTATCTGATGATTCAAATCCAAGTGAGAAACAACACTGAATTCCACATATCACCCACAAGATTCTCAATATCATTTAAAAATACTATAAATATATTGGCTGAGGACAGAGCCATCTAAAGCCATCATCTGGAAGTTGATCATGGGCATTAAGAAATTACTGTATTTGACTCAGTAATTTCCACACTAGAAGAAGCCCTTTAAAAGAAATGCATTTATGAAACTAATATTAATCTTTCAGAAGACATTAAATCTTTTTTTAACATACTCAAAATTATGACTATCTTGCCACTTTTTGCTTGATCTATTCCACAACACACCCCTCCCCCTCATTTCTACAGTGAATCCAGATCAGTCATCTGATCTCACTACAGTTTAGCTCAAAGTCACCCAAAACATGCAGTTCTATATTTTTTGCACCAATTGTAACATAGATTCTAAAACTGATACTGATATTACCAGTCCATGTGATGCACACGGGTTTTCTGTTGAAAAAAGTTTGTAAAATGAGCTGGTATTCTTTTTAGTGTAGCAATCATTTCGGTTCTTTTCCATCTTTTCATTGATGTGCCGCAAGGAAAACACACACATGGCAGATTTTAGGGAGCCATTATCTTTGTTTACTTTGCTGAAGAGTGCAAGGAGAACTTTGTCATCTGAGAAAGCATCCGTAGTTTGTCTCTGCTGAGCCATGCTTTCAGCCAACTCCTCTCCTGGGGTAGTGACATAAGCAGAATGACAGTGGTCATAGGCACCATCATCATCTTTGCAGCCCAAGTCCATTTCAAAGTAGGAATAGTAATGGGCATCATCTTTGCACAGACGTGCGATCAGTGTGCGGTTATTGACGGGCTGTTTCTCTTGTTGATTAAAAATAAAATAAACATAATTTTTATCCTCAAAGACTGCAACAAATTGTTGTGTGCTTGATGAGTGATAAGCTGACTTCACAGCTGCTGAGTCTGTATACATTTCAAAAATGTCCTTCCCATCCCTTTCGTAGAGCTGCCGAGTGCTGATTATTATCCCATTGTCATTCGGTCCATTCCCTTTCCCAACAAACAGCACTCGGTCATTATTCAAGGAAGTGATCAATCCCACAGTTGATACATTCTCATCGTTGCTTGCTACAAAGGACTTTTCTCCGCTACTGTCTACATAATACTTCTCAATGCTAATGTCTTCTAGATCTCTGATGGCACAGATTCCCTTAAAGAGGCTTCCACATACCACAATTGTTTTATCCACTTTGTTCAGCAACAATAATTTGTTATAATTGTCAGTCAGTACTGCCTCTTTACATTGATTTTCATCAATGGGAGGCGTGCACTTTTTGTTGTCCTTTCTTGGACCTGTTTCTACAGATCTGATTACATCCAGGTTGTCTGTAAGCTGATACAGAGCATTTACCACTCCCAAATAGATTATCCCAGTGTCATTATCCACTGTTAGATGATTTAGCTCTGTTGCACTCCGAAAAGATTTCAGTTCTTCATTTCTGCATAAGGTGACACAAAAACAGCTCAAAATGCTCAGTGTCCAGATCCATAAAGCCATTTCTATGTAATACCTACAAAAGAAAAGAAAAAAAGAACATGAACCATATTGAAAAATAAAATTTACACAAATTTGTCAACATGAAAGACTTTTTCTTTAATGATTTCAGACACAAATACACGTATCCTTATGCATGTGTAGATACCACGAAGATCATAAGAAGCCTCAAAGTCTGTTAATTGCCTAGCAATTTAGTACATTGGGAAAGGATTAAACAAAGTCACAGGTATAAATGATTATCATATAACCAATGAGATAATCAAACCTAGGGAGAAAACTGCAGATAATTTGAAATAACAGAGTGCCAAGAAGTGGTAATGCTTCTCCAGACAGCTTCATACTGTGAGAATTATTACTGAGATTTAAAAAATAAGTTGGAGGATCCTAGTGTGACTACAAGTAAGTCTGGATCTGGCTGCTGCTGCTCTTCAAGAAGGCATTACACTAACCCTTCATCAATGTAAAGCTGGAAGATGGTACAGCCCTTAATATGCAACATTGCCTTTGACTCCTGTTATGCATTACAGTCCAACACTTCAATTCACTAGAGCACTACAACTTAATAGTTTCAGATTTGTCTTAAAAACATCACTTAGAATTTTATGGGATTGGGATTCTGTTACTGGATTTGGTCTTTTGTTTGTGGTTTTTTTTTTTTTCCCTAGAATTTTTACTTCCCAAGCAGATCACCTGGCTCTTTGGAATTAGACAAAGGTTTTCTGAAACTTGTAAGAAGGGCTTTAATTTTAACCTGAAGAGAGGAGGCAAGTCCCAACAGGTGTCCTAAGCACAGAACATTTTGTCAATATCTTCTGCAACTGTTTACTTCTCAGAGCAGAAAACAGAAGGTGATATGCTTGGACATACAGATGTTAGGCAGAAAAGCTAAATAGTTTGAAGTACTGAAACCCAAATACAATCTGCAGCATTTTCATTTTCAAAGTTAGCCATGTGACTCCATAGTCTGAAGAGGAAAGAATCTGTAAACTTACAGGGAATCTCAAGTTAAATCTGAAAATATCTGGAGTTGTGAATAGAAAGAAAAAAAAATAAAAGCCAGAAAAAACAAAACAAACATTTATCAAAGTAATCTAAGAGATGAAAGTCTTGCAAGAGGAGGAAAATTGCATCGAATGCCAAGACTGGAAAATTAAAAGAAAAAAGAAATTAATAATAAAGGAACTATGCCCCCATGTCAGCTATAACTTCTGTTTTGGCAACAGCAATAGCCTCTAGTGTGATATGAAAGACAACTGCCTGAATCATCATTTACACTGGCTAACTAAGGTTAAATGTCAACAGCCAGGCTGTAAAAGTCTGAGCAGCAAGGGAAGGACTCTTGTGAGCACAAGTCATCTGCCAGCTTCACAAACCATCCTGGCATCTCCAGCAATCCATAAAGACAACTCCTGCCCTCTAGTATTGACTGCATTTTTTCCTCTATGGAGAAAACACCTGTGCAAAGGTAAGAACAGCTTTTCTAAAACCAGAGAGATTCTAACTTCTAAAAAAACCAAAAACCTTCTAAATGTAGCTGAGGATAGTAATGAAGGCAAAATAAAAGGCTAACTTTGATCTTGTTTTGCTAAAGCTCTTATCATATACCAAACAGAATAGCTAATTGTAAAATGAGGTTAAAGCAGAGACAGTACGTTACTGACAGCACAAGTCTGACTTCCTAAAGATAGGCTGACCTCATGTAACAGTGACCAAGAAAAGGCTAAGAATTATAACCCATTCTTCAGACGCATGGACTTCAGCACATGCCTTGCAATGTAATGAAGTGCTGGATTTCTCTACAGCAATGTAAGACTCACTCTAAGGAACTCAGAAGAAATCTGATATTATTTGTGAGATGCTCTTTTCTTCCTGCTTTCAAGGACCTCAATTTTCCAAACAAGCTTTGATCCTAGTGTACATCTCTGTGGCTAAATGGTATGTCAAAATACAAACTGAAATGAGATACCCTCTATTCAAAGCTTATTCTCACCTGATCTTAATTGGGAAGTAGTAAGTGGAGGGATCCTGCTACAACCAGTTGATGTGGAAGGAACTACACAGTTGCTATTATTGCAGATGCTACTGGGTTGAAGTCTATGGAAAAGTATCATAGTCAGTGAGGTCTGGCAGGTCACTCCAGGGAACAAAAAACTAATACTCATTTCTTTAGAAGTTGTGATAGTCTGTACTGCTCAAACATAAAAGGAATAATTTTCCTTCTCTTTCACTGTTCCTCAAAACACATTTTGCTAAGATATAGGTCACCTTCATATGGGACAAACCATCCCATCTGGTGTTATGGTTTGACATGACAACTGTTTCTGCTAAGGGGGAAGAGGCTGTAAAGATGGGTCTTGTAAGAAGATGCTTGAAACTCTCCCCAACTCTGAGCCAGACTTCTGGGGCTGAGACAACTTAGACTCCTCTATGATCACTTTTTAAGAAGCCGGAAGAGGAGGCTTCTTCCTGTTTTTTCCTTCTTCCTGTCCTTTCTTCTTTTCCAGCTGGTGGTGGTGCAAGGAGTGGGAAGAGAGAGAGAAGCAACCATGTGGACTCCAAGGTCGATGAAGGAAGAGAGGAGGAGGAGGTGTGCTTGAGCAAACTCCCCTGCATCCTGTGTAGAAGACTGGTGAAGCAGTCATTAAAGCAATTCATTAAAGACACAAATCTATGTTTCCAAAATCAGAGTTTGCTATATCATGGTTTCACTTGGTAAGAATAAGCTGTGGTAGGTTTAAGCTGGCTGGATGCGAGGTGCCCATCAAAGTCTCTTTATCACTTCTGCTTCTTCAACAGGACAGAGGGAGAAAAATACAACAAAAGGCAGGGAAAGATCCTCACCAATTACTATCATAGGCAAAACAGACTTGATTCGGGGAAATTAATTTAATTTATTGCAAATCAAATCAGAGTAGGGTAATAAAAAACAAACACAAATCTTAAAACTCCCCCCACCTCTCCCTCCTTCCCAGACTAACTTTACTCCTGGTTTCCTCTACCTCCTCTCCTCCAATGATGTGAGGGGATGGGATAATGAGGGTTGCAATTAGTTTATCACAGGTTGTCTCTGCCAAGCACTCTTGCTCACACTCTTCCTCTGCTCCACTGTGAGATCCCTCCCACGAGAGACAGTCCTCCATGAACTTCTCCAATGTGAGTCACAGAATCACAGAATCTCAAAGGCTGGAAGGGACCTCAAAAGATCATCTAGTCCAACTCCCGTGATACCGCAGGACCAACTACAGTAGGTCACACAGAAACTTATCCAGCTGGGTTTTGAATGTCTTCAGAGAAGGAGATTCCACAACTCATCTGGGCAGCCTGTTCCAGTGCTCCATCACCCTCACAGTGAAGGAATTATTCCTTGTATTTCTTTTGAACCTCTTATGCTCCAGCTTGCAACAGTGGTCCCTTGTCTTATTATTGGACATCAGCAGAAGCCAGTGGTGGCTGGGAGAGGACAGTTTGCACTGGATGGTTCCTCTGGGAAAGGGGCATTGGCAAGAAGATCCTTACATCATCTTTCAGAAGACATGAGGTATCAGCAGCAAAAAGAGCTCAGACAATTCACTGTCTGAGAGAGCCCATTAACTTGAGTGGACGTGGGGATGCCACAGTCTGGCTAGTTGGGAGCTCAAAAGCAAAGTGACACAATTGAAAGGATAAAGCTGTGTTGCATAAGCAAGACCACTCAAAGAGAATTTTAAGGACTTTTCTTGACCTTTACTTACAAGGTCATTCTCATCAAGTTTCCCACAAAGGCAGAAGATGAGTGTTGAGAATCTGTACCAGCAGCCATTTACCAAAGATCACCAAATGTTCCTGTCTCACAGTCTCCAAAGAGGTAGTGAGGGGATTAAACAGGGGTTGTCATCTGATGCCTCTAGCAACTACAGTAAAACAGTTTTGCCACATACAAATGGGCTGGCAACCCAAACAGAAACGTTTTCCTGTCCTGACATAGAAAAAAATTTCTCCAGACATTGCAGCTGAATTAACAGCTGAGATGCACAATTGCTTTTCATGGATAAGCCCTGCATCCACTAGTATTGCAACATCTCTATGCCAAGGACTCTCAGAAATTTGGTGCAAAATTGGTGGGGTTGAGTTGAAAATGTAAGTGGTGCAAACAGCTAGCAAATTCTGAGATTATATTAATAATTATGTCATTAGTTTCCAGCTAAATTAATAACACCATTAGTATTCTGAATCAAAACCTTTCATCCATGCACACCTGAACTCCAAAGTATTTAATATTCTGATCCAGATCCAAATTAAAAGGAAGACAGAGCCATCTGAGTCTTAATTTTTCAACTAGGAGTCACTCAAAAGAGCATTAACAACAGGTAATGAGACTCAGAAAATGCACACTTACATATTTTGCGAGTGCACTCAAGAATTTCCAATAATATGCCATCTCTGCAACATCAGCAGGTAAACAAAGAAGAAGAGTAGTGCTTTGCAGATTTATAAGCACTCTTAGAAGCAGAGCCATGCTACACAAAGCTGAACTTTAATGAATTTCCTGGTTTATTACAGCCAGACATGGCAGTGTTTTGATTCTGAAAATCTTTTATACCGCAGAATCTGCCATGCTCCAAGAGTGGGGTGTTTTGCTGCTCTTAGAAATGAAACCAAAAATTCTCTTAAGTGAAAGTGTATTCAAGAGTTTATAGTGCCAAGTAGTTGAAAAAAAGTCAATAAAAATAGTTGCTGTAAAAGACCTCATTCCACAGCATTAGCTACCAGCAATTAGAGAGTATAAACCACTCTGAGAAAGGTAGATTACTTTAGAAAGGTCTCCTCGAATCCCCATTTTTGTTACTGTAACTTTTATTATGATGATGAGTGTTTACATTATTACCTCAAATAAGAGGGTTGCCGCATTGATGCAGGCAAGAGCATATATGGGGAAGAGAAACACTGCCAAAGCTGAGCTGCACTCCCGCCTCCTGGACCACATCTCCCTTTCAGTCTGGGCCTCTACATTCATCCCTCCATCTTTTTTTTTGTATTTTCTCAGTAGAAATGAAGCACCCATTTTAATGAGGCGTTCCTTTCTCTGTGTTACAAAGATGTAGTTGATCTGCAAGAAAAGCAGCTGAGTGACGTGCTTAATAGCAAGCAGCTGACTCGGCGGGCGTCTGAACCCCCAGAATTCACTCTTTGACTCACTTAATGGCAATTTTGGTTTGAATTTTTTTCCCCAACCTCTTTGAGTTGTGAGCCTAGTGATGCTCTATGGACCAACATTCAGCTGCGTCAGCCTGCAGTAGGCACGGGACTACAAGTCCCTCCAGACACAGCCATAGTTGCTTACAGACACTTTTATGTTACTTCACCCTGCAAACAGCCAAATCTAATTTGTCCCCAGGTGTAAAAACCCACTGCAGTGCTGGAGCTGCCTGAACTTTGAAGCAGGATGTTTCCCTGCAGCAACTGCTGTGCAAGGAGGCCACACCAGCTCAGCAGAAAGCACAGATGCCCCACGCACACCCAGAAGCTCCACATGAGTGTTTTATCCCTTCTGCAACTTAGGAAAACTTTTTTTGGTTTTGCTTTTGTTTTTTTTTTTTCAGCTGGAGGATCAGCAGAAAATGGGAAAGCGCCTGGAGCATGGGAAGGAAAATCCAGGGAGTTCAGATAGCTTTAATTCGCTGCCTTTCCCTGCACTGAGAATGGTATTATGGCACAAGGAAAAAAATGCATTTATGCTGATATTAAAAGGACTCTGTGTCACCAGCTCCACACTACAACAACGAATTGCTTGTTTTCAGTGCTAAGGTCATCTTCAAGGACTAGTTTCGGACTTCCCCTGGAAGAAACAAGAAAGGAGGCAGATTTTTTTCCAATGTGGGGTAATCTGAGCATGACCACATGGAAACAAACACAAACTATTCTGGCCCCTTCCTTGCCAGAACCAGTTCTCCCTTGTAATTAACCATTAATCACAAACACAATAAATAATCAAATCAAAAGGACAACATTTCCAGCATGTGTAAAGCTTTACTTTCCCTACAAATTGCACAAACACGACTCAGAGGTCACAGGCAGATGATCCATCTTGCCCTCCTCCTCAAAACAGAAGCACCAAACCATGCTCCGGATGTCCAACACAGCCGCAGCTTTTTCTGGCAGCACCAGCTTGCTTTGGCTGCAGCTTGAACTTGCACCTAACCCTTGCTGATTTGAGCACAGCGAGTGGAGAGTTGGACACAGCCAGGGATTTCCTTGCCACAATAAGGCTGTAGTACAGGACAGCACGCAAACTTTTAAAGCTGAGCAGCACTTTGGCACGAGGCAGACATATTTCTTTCTTTCTGTTACATTACAATGTTACAGGTCTTAATAGAAGAACCATGTGCAATCCATAATGATAAGACTGTATACGACATTTAGCCCATAAATCAGTAGGATAAAGAAATTTTAACCCATAAATAGCTGAAACACAAATAGAGTGAGTAATTCATAAAGCCCCATGCAACAAAATCCATCCCCTCTAATTCTGCCTCTCACTTCATAGTATTTGCTGTGTGAATCCCCATCTCATCATCATGCTGTCTTTCTATTCTTCCATTTCTCCTCTTATATTTTTCTTCTCATTTGGGTCTAACATATTGCCTGTTCTTCATCTTAATGTAGTTATCTGTCTATGTCACCAATTTATCCAGAGCGTCTGAGAGGTGGGACAGAAGCTCTGTGAAAATGGGAAGTTGTCAACCACACTAAATGAAGTACTATGGTATATATTGTACTTACACAGCTGATAATGCAAGCCACAAAGAGAGAGAGTGGCAGAGGAGGAGAGAGAAAATTCTTGAAATGGAAGTTTTATTGAATGTCGGGAGCCAAGAAACACATAGCTGAGGAATGGAGAATTTTCCTGGCTTCTGCTGCTGGTGCTAAATTACAGGGGTTTGCCTTGTTCGTCTTTAAATTATTTAAACTTTCATTTTGGACCATTTGTATGTCCACTGTGGTGTTGCTGATTTTGATTGCTCTAAGATTAAAGTGTGTAGTTTTTTTTTCTTTCTGTCCTTCAAATTAATGCTCATGACAGTTTTTAAAAAGCCCTTTTATTTCCCCTCCCTTACACATCTTTTCACATCTTACAGCTCCTCCTTCCTCCATTTTCTTTTCTTTTCTTCTCAGGCAGTCTCCTTCTCCTATGGCTGCTGCTTCTACAGCTTGAATACTCTTGTGCAAAGTCTCTGATGACAAATAAGGGGGTAAAATGAAAAAAAAAAAAAGGGGGGGAAAAAAAAGAACAAAACCTCAGGTGATTTTTTTAGACCTCAATGGGGAGCTCAGACATACTCACTGCCTCATTGACTTCCTATCTCTTTTCAAACCTTATCTGGAAATATCTTTTGTTTCTTGACTGCTTTTTTCTCCTCTTTTGTTTCCTCCTGCCTTTTTAGAGAAAAGAAAAATACAGTGAGACATATTTAACTTCATGACACCTGCTGATTTTACATACTCAATGTTCACTCTAGCTTGGGGAGGAGGAGGGAATGTATGTGCAGAGAGATGGTGCTGGGTTAACTGCCATCCTGCCAGTTCACCTGCTGCAGGTGAAGCGGCACAGCAAAAACAAATTGGGGGAGGGGAGTAGTTGCTTCTGCTCATAGACAGATAACTCCTGCACCGGACAAGGGAAGATTGGGGAGACACATCAGAACAAGGCAGAAACAGCTTAGAGAAGCAGAAGAGAAGCATAGCAAGAAAGAGCACATGATAAATATTTGGAGAGGCTTTTAAGGTAGTGGGGAGATGAGTGAAATAGTATTCCACAGCAAAGAAGGCACGCAGGACACTGAATGTGTTAAAATAAATACCATACAAAGTATAAAGGGTTAAGCACCAGAGATACAAACAAATAGAATAGGCTGTGTGTTACCAAGTGACATTCGATTGCATTTATTCATTTATCCATCGTGGCTTTCAGCTGCTGCAGGCGATAAAAGACAAAAGAGAATTGCAGCACTTTGACTTGTGTTTACCTTTTCCTGCTCAGCTTTTGTTTTTTATTTGTTGTTTGTGGTTTTGTTTGTTTGTTTTTTAAAAATGAGGCTCATCTAAATGAACAGAGTATCCAAGGGTCTAATGGTATAGTGCTGGCTTGCACTGATCCAATCTGCCTGGACAGATACTGGATGCACTTTTTGCATGTTTCTATTCATTATATTTCACTCCCAATTTATATAGCCAGTTAACTAGTAATTTGCACGAACCTGACAGCAGCACCTACCTGTGCCTGTCTATTTAAGGGCCTGTCACCAAAAGCATTATAAAACTCCCTTATATGGATGCATAACACAGTCATAAAATGTATTTTTGTATCTTCAGAACTGTCCAACATGATTTAATCTCCAGAAGCACTTTATTTGAAAAACAGAAGCATGATATGATGCATAATGAAAATATATTACTGGCAATTTCACACCAGTCCTTTCCTAACCTGTCCAAACCAGAGATCCTTCCCATCAGCAAGTTCGCTGATGATACCAAACTGGGAGGACTGGCTGACTCACCACAAGGCTGTGCTGCCATTCAGCAGGATCTTGACTGGCTTGAGAGTTGGGCAGAGAGGAACCTCATGCGGTTCAACAAGTGCAAGTGCAGAGTCCTGCATCTGGGAAGGAACAACCCCATGCACCAGTACAGGCTGTGGGTTGAAATGCTGAAGAGAGACCTGGGAGTGCTGGTTGATAATAAACTAAACATGAGCCAGCAATGTGCCCTCGTGGCCAAGGCGGCCAATGGCATCCTGGGATGCATCAAGAAGAGTGTGGCCAGCAGGTTGAGGGAGGTTCTGCTCCCCCTCTACTCTGCCCTGGTGAGGCTTCATCTGGAGATCTGTGTTCAGTTCTGGGCTCCCCAGCTCAAGAGGGACAGAAAACTCCTGGAGTGAGTCCAGTGCAGGGACCCCAGGATGATCAGGGTACTGGAGCATCTTACTGCAGGATCTGGGACTGTTCAGCCTGGAGGAGACTGAGTGGGGATCTCATTAGTACTTATAAGTATTTAAAAACTGTATGTCAAGAGGATGGGACAACACTTTTTTTCTGTAGTATCCAGTGACAGGACAAGGGGTAGTGGGATGAAGCTGGAACAAAAAAAGTTAAACATAAGGAAACACTTCTTTACTGTAAGGGTGAGGGAGCCTTAGCACATGCTGCCCAGGGAAATTGTGGAGTCTCCTTCTCTGGAGATTTTTAAAACCCACCTCGATGTGTTCCTGTGTGATCTGATCTAGATGGATCTGCTTTAGCAGCGGAGTTGGACTAGCTGATCTCTAGATGTCCCTTCCCATCCCTATTGTTCTGTTATTCTATGATTCTAAGTCCTCAGCCATGCTGAACATAATGCTACAGTCTTTGCAGAGGGGCTCTAACACATGTGAGGCAGATGGGAATAAAACTGCTCAGTTTGCACAGGTAGGCTCAGGACCCACTCCAGTTGAGCCTGACAACCAGGCCAGGAATTGCTTATGCCCTGCAACTGAGGGCTCTAACAAGATTTAGGTGATACATTAACTTGCAGAGAATCATAGAAGGTTTGGGTTAGAAGGGACCTTTGCAGATCATCTAGTCCAATGCCCTGAAAACTTCCAGCGATGGGGCAAATACAGCTGCTCTGGACAACCTGTTCCAGTGTCTCACCAGTCTCATCAGAAAGATTTTTTTTCTTATGTCTGATCTAAACTTTCCTTCTTTCAGTTTAAAACCATTGTCCCTTGTCCTTTTACTACAAGCCCTAGTAAAATGTCTCTCTCCACCTTTCTTAAAAGCCCCCTTCAAGTATTGAAGAGGGCACTCCTAGGCAGGGTGCAATTTTTACTTGGAAATGCTATTGTCCAGTAAGTGCACATATATACACAGTCTTTTCTTGTCTAGCTCGAAAAACCCCCCATAGGCTTAAGTCCCAGAATTTGTCTCTGTAATTACTGGTTGCAGATGGTCAGTTTTCTCTGGTCTCCTCAAACGCTTTCAAGAACAAGTTGTGCTCCTAAAGATCTGTGGATGGAATCTGAGATGCATGGAAACAAATAGCAACAGACAAGTAGACCGGTCCTTCCACTCCTAGCAATAACAACCCATGGTTTGGAAGATTTATTTATCTGCCTGATGATTTTGCAATCAAACCATTCTCAAACAGCATCTTAACCTAAAACAATTGCAAGACTCAGAAACCTATCTTTAAAGAAATAAAACAACCCCAAGAAAAGGAGTGAGGGCGTGGGGAGGAAGCATTGTTTGTGCTGTAAATAGAGCATCTGGTTTCGATTTCCTAACACTTAAGAGTTGATTCTTCCTAAAAGTTGGTAACTCTAAACCCTCTCTGTCCTTGATTGATGAGCTATGCTAACCATGTTCAAATAAAGGAGTGGCATTTCTCATGCTTCTGGCAGCACAGTATGTCTTTAACCTATTGCTTAAATAAGTTCTGCTGAGGCATCCCTAGGAAAAAACACATGACAAAAGATGCAAACCCATGAGTAAAGCTATGCAAACTCACTACTTTCTTTCTAGAGGAGCTGCAGGACAAGTTGGGCAGAGTATTTAAATCACATCCAGTCCCGCTGGTGGCAACCTCATTTCATTTTGATGTTTGAGCAAATGCAAAAATACACCCCATGAAACAGCCAATGTTAATAAATGGCAAAGAGGTCTCCACTGAAACTACTGGCTTCTCACACACGTGACATAAAATGCCAGGTATGGTCCCAGTGACAAGATCGAGGCCACCTGCTCCCCAGTGTTATAGGCTCTGCTGCTGCAGAGCATGGTTGAACACTGTAACAAGATTAGTTTCTTCTGTATGTTTGTAGTAGGACAGAGAGGCCACGGCAAAGCTGCTCAGCAGCTGGCGAAAACGTTTTTCTTCTCACTGGAAAGCACATTTGGACACATGATTCAGTGGAACCAATAAGGGCCAGTTACATTAAAAGAGGCAAATAAGAGAGCAATGAAAATCCCCCTCCTTGCATGACTAGTTTGATCCCACAATCCTAATTATTCAGGCAGCCTCCAAAGACTTCTGTCAGGCAGCTGTCACAATGCATCTTCTGAGTTCTTAGGCTGCGTGTTTCTCTATGGCATTCACTGATGTGGTTAAAAAGTCTAGTCCAAGTATATTTTATGTTTGCCTTGTTTGTGGGGTACTTAGGTACATATATATTTCAAATTTGAATTTATAGTGGCCGTTCAATGTATTTAGACATTTTGTATGGTAGATAAACTCTAAATTCAACCACAGGCTGCACAGTTTCTACAGAGAAATATATTATCTACGAAAGTCTTCAAACATGATCATCATGTTTGAAAGCAAATAAGCTGAAAATTTATAGGAGTACATTAAGACATAAAGTTTATAGCACTGATGTGTAAAGATAATAGGAAATATGCCCCAAAGCATGACATCATTGAAAACAGAACCTGCATTCCCCTGCAAAAAACTGAAACACAGTCAGGATTACAGTGTTTAATATATATATTCTGAAGCATTTATTTGGATAGTTTTATTTCTAAGTAACTAGAATGCAAAGCTCCGTTGTTTCAGGAGCATTTCTGATTTTACGTATGGTGCGTAAGGAAAGGATAAACTATTGCAATAGCCAAAGACTACAAGTTTTTGCTCAGGTTGTGTATTTCATGAGAGAACTTTATCTGCTGAAGTAAAAAAGGAAAAATTTTATGGGCTAGCTTACCCTGGAAAACATTCTCCCTAATCCTTGTAAAAATATGTTTCATGCTAATCCTTCTGCCTGAATGCATTTTTTCAGACAACGTTGAACATTTCTATCACATTTTATTAGCTTTAAGCTGATCTAATTTCTCTAATTTTCATCAAGTTTATTAGGATCTGTCTAGATATCAGATTTGTGTGGTTGATCCGGTTTTACATAAAACCTGCAAACTGGTACATTTTAATTTCCCAAGCAGACATCTGTCTTTCTCTGCATCTTGTAAAGTACTAAATACCTTCTTGGCCCTTAATTAATTAGGAGCAATGACCTACGCATCAGGCAGTAATAGCATCCAATTAGTGGAAATGTACAGTCATATCACAGTAGAGAGGTATTTGCCCGTTCCTGCTGCATGCTCTGGATGTGATGTTCCAGCAATCTGTCGTCATGACAGAGTGTTAGCACCAGACTAAAAATTTCTATCCCTTGGTCTGGCCTTTTCAATGTGAATTTCTAAAGACATTCAAATGCTAATATTTTGTGCACTTACGATTGCCATCAGAAACATAATATCTCCAAGCTTTAAACGTGCCTTTAAATATGTTTACCATCAAGTTCATGGCAGTGGGATAACCACGGAGGCTTGTTAAACATGCAAGGCTAGAAGCAGCTGGACACAGGAAGGCTTTGAAGCGCTGGAAACTCTCCTGTCAAAGAGTTTGCCCTTTCAAAACAAAGCTGAAAACCAGTCCCAGAGGCCAGTAACCCTGTTTCAACGCCTGGAGATCACAGTAGGACTGAGTTCTCAACAAGGGACAAATTTCCAACAGGTTTTGCTGCTTGTGTACAGAGCCTGTGGAGCCACATCATAAGAAGTTTCACTCCAAGACATAGATGACTTGCATATCCTACAATGCTTTGCAAATGATTTTGTTAATACAATCTATCATCAAATAACTATGCACCACCTCCCACAGAAAACAGCAGAAGCTGCACATGTGTATCTGAGCACAATTTCTCTCTCTTGCTTTCTATAAACAACAACATAAAGAAAAGCCAGTAGTAATTCCTATTATTTGCTTGTTTCATGGGTGAAGAGCAGGCATGAATTGTAACTGACCGAGATATTCAGAAACTAACTACTAAAGTACTGAAATGTGAGAATGTTTGAAGTGATGATTGTTCTTTGAGTATCTCTGAAATCCACATTTACTTGCTTTGAGAAGTCAAATAACAGCAGCTCACCGAGGCTTTGTCTCTAAACTAGTTCTGTACCTGCATCTGTAAAAGTTGGAGTTCATCCAGACTGAGTACAGTGCAATTTGATATAGTTAATGTGACTGGCAACTAAACTCCTAATATTGACTTGAAGAAAGATGGCACAGAAAGGGTTGGTGCCAAAAGATGGTACCACATTGGACAAAGGAGCCAAAGGAAGGAGATTACTCCACCACAATGTCAAGCAAGTTGAAGCCTCAATGGCTCAGTCTTCAGGCTATAACCTGCAGTACAATGTTTGTATTCCTTTGCAATGGATGTGTGACATATGGGTGAAAAACATTACATAAAAAGAGAACTTATCTCAATGGCAAGATTAAAAAAACCAAAACAAGCACCCAGACAACTCCAATACACTGCTAAAATTAGCTGCAGTATTAAAACTTTTCTTCAAGTTTTGGGTAAACAACTTCAGGCATAAAATTATTACACATTTCAGGCAGAAATGTGTCTCTCCACTTAGTTTTCAAACCAATCTGTCTATAAAGGATAGCCACTGCCCTTTGGCTGGTTCCTGCTCACAGCAGCTAAGGAAGGCCTGAAGTCCACCACTGTGTCTTTAGCTTTGCTACCTCAGGGGAGAGAGACAGAATCAGGAGTCTGCCATTTGCTCTGGTCTCCATTGCCACCACATTTGCTTCACACTGTGATTAGGATTCCTATGCAGGCGAAACAAGGGTTTTTAAGCATGGCCTCTTGGCCTCAGCTGTAACCATTCTGTCTTTAAAAAATGGTATACAAGAACACTACTTCCATGCATTTAGAAAGAATTACAGTTGTGCAGTAGGGAAACTATCAAGCAAAATAATTTATGCTGCCCAGTATATGCCCAGCCACCCTACTCTCCCTGCTAATTTGAAAGCATCCTCTGCTACCAAAATGCCAAGAAATTCTCACACCGTCTTACCTGCTGCTTTTAGTGAAAGCACTAAACTGCCTTTAAGGAAAAAAAGACAACATGTTTTTAGCCCCAGCATTCATATATTTGTACTGATTTTCCTGTGCTGTGATACATAGCAAGCTGTAAAAGTACACTATTAGATGAGCAGGCTGTAAAAGTACAGTTAGATGAGCATGCTTGTTTAGGTTTCAACTTTACCTATACCTACTTGTCTCATTTGTTTTTTAAATAAGGTTTTGAAATAGGGCACTTAAATACTTTTAACTTAATACTTAACATTTAGATTTGTTTAGATTGAATATAAATATTTATTTAGACACACTTAGGCTTATGTCAAATAAGAGTATTCAGCTAAATTGATATAATAATTCAGTAACATTAAATCAATTTGGGAATTCAGACAAACCTTTGAAAAGCAAAAGCATTAATAGTGCACAGAGATTTGCAGAAAGGTATGAAACAAGAACAAGGTGAGAAGTAATTTACTTTTAACTCTCTTAAGAAACTGACCAGCCTCAGGGACATCGCTCCCCCTGGAAGTCACAGCTATAGGAAAGCTGCCTCTGAAGTGGAATGGGGATAAGAATTGCCTGCATTAGGTGCATTTATAATTTCACTGAAATAATGGATCCCTGATGCTAAATATAGTAACACTGGTGGGTTCAAATACTCCAGACATTAATGAAGACTCTCATTTTCTGGCAATGGATTTAAACTCTCTCTATTCCCACTGCACAGTGCCTTCAGCAAGAGGAGCAGTGGTTTAATATTAAAGCTCTGCAAGTGTTCAAATTGAGGAGGTTATAATTCAAAGAGCAAAGCAAGGTCACCTTGCTCAGTCTCACCAGTATGTAAAACATGTTCACTGTCACAGGAAGAGCTAGGGGAAGGGAATGGATTCCTACCTCCAGACACACAAGGAAAAAAAAAGTCAACATGATACTATCACAGACTTCAGAGGCCACTGCTCGATCTGAGTACATCTGGAAAAAATGCACCAGCTGCACTAGGTGATTAAACAAACATCTCCCCCCTCAAAAATAGCCCTGTTCAGCAGGACTGTTGTTTGCTTTTTTGAAAAAGTTCCTCAACTTGTAATGTCTTTCTCATATCCTTCCAGTCTAGGAAGTCTACAAACCACTGACAAAGCAGTCTGATATACTTTGTGTCTGATGGCTGATTTCAGTGTACCAGGCACCCGAAACAGCAGAGTCTGCTGCACCCACTAGTCCCTCTTGCACAGCAAGAACAGTTAACAGAGCTTGAGGAAGCACAGTGAGTATTTTATTGATAACACAAATATAACATTTTATTAAGGTTTGTATTAGCCTTTAAACAGCAGCGTGACAGAAAAAAACCCCAGTAAACTACTTGGAAGAGACAACCACCTTTGTTTAGAAGAATCAATGGTCCTTAACCTCTCCAGCAGTGCATCGCTCTGGGATGGCCAAAAAACCTGTGGTAGATACATATGGAGAAACTTTTTCATTTTGAGTGTCAGCCAAGTCTTTCTCTTTTATATGTTCTGGAGCACTATAACTATATTCGTATACAACTCCCACGGCAGTCTAAATAGCCTGACAGGGATCAGCACTTTTATTAATAATGCTTTGTTTAAACTTACTGGAATTGATGTTTGATTTATGAAGTCCTTTGCAAGCTTCAGAGTGATTTGCACAAAACCACTATGATCTGCACATAGGAATCTCTTCATCCATCCCTGAATGAGTCTGGTGACATACTACCTATTGTCCTAGCACCACCAACCCTACTCAACAACATCTTTTGACATATGACCTTGCCCAATTAAATAAACAGAGCAATTTAGATAGGCAGAAGGTAATTATTAGGGCTGGATGGTGGCCAGCTCACAGAAGGAGTCCTGTTCTTTGAAAAAAGAGAGCTTTACCTTGTTTTGCAAAGTTTAATGACTGGAAACTTTCAATATCTTTGCACTGTACTGCAACCAGTGATCACACATCCAAGAGTACTATGCTCCCTTCATACCACAGTGAGTGGCAGTTGTGAGGTCTTGAGCAAGGTTGCTTCTTTCAAAAAGGTGATTGGAAAGAAATTACTTTCTAACACATTCCTTTTCAGCCATAATTGCCTATATCTTAATTGGATCCTATTTATTTGAACCAAGAATAGGTAAAGAAGGAATCAGGACTGCGCTACTATTTTCGTATCATCTTTTTTCCTTTCTTCCTGGGGAACTGCCAAATCCCATTTCTAATGGAAGGATTTCAATAGTCTTTCACTATCCCTGACTTATTTGCCAGAGACTTTTTTTTTTTTAAATGAAAGACAGAGTAGGAAGAGGACAGTGAATAAGAGCAAGAGATAACTCAGAAACAAGTCACTTCTTAACGGCTTCGTGGCAACTGCTAGAAAAATTACATTCTTGCATAGTAAAGCCTCAGTGACAGACCACAGTGACAGCAGAGGAAAGGAAAAAGTCTTAGCTCTTCTGTGTGGAGCTGGGTACTCAAAGACATTTCCTGTATATACACACTTTTTTTTTCTCTCTATAAACATATCATGTGGTCATTTACCCTGAAAGAGTTTCTCAAGTGAGTCTGTGCCAGCACTCCTTCGTCCCACCCACCCAAAGGACTTAATCACGAAAAATCCCTGATCCAGAGGGAACAGGATGCAGCAAGAATGAATGAAATATTTGTAAGGGCCTCATCCTCTCTGAGCATCCTTTCAAATCCCAGCCACCAGTTGACCCTAGACTGAGGTTTTTCTTCCTGGTATGTCTGAAAGCAGTCCGAGTATTAGTTTAGCCTACTCTGGTACGTGATTCTTCAAAAGTCTTTTGCATCCTGCCTAACTGCATTGAAACTTTTATATTCAATCTGCTAGAGTTAAAAATCTCTTCCCACTTTCTTTATTTGGACATGACCTTCAAAGATCATTTAATTCAACCCCACTGCCAGGGGCAGAGACATCTTTCCCTAGGCCAGGTTGCTCAAAGCCCGATCTACTCTGACCTAGGACACTTCAAAAGATGGAGCATCCACAACTTCTCTGAGCACCCTGTTCCAAAGTTTCACCACTGTCCTGGAAAAAGAATTTCTTTATATATCTAATCAGAATCTTTCCTCTTTCCGTTTAAAACCATTGCCCTTTGTACTATCACTACAGGCCTCAATAAACAGTCTCTCCATCTGTCTTATAACCACCATTTATGTATTGAAAAGCCTTCTTCAGGCTGAACAATCCCAACTCATCCAGTCTCTCTCCACGGTAGAGGTGTTCTGACAATTTTTGTGGCCTTCCTCTGGACCTGCTCTAACAGGTCAATTTTGTACTGGGGATCCCAGAGGTGGACACAGGACTCTCGGTGGGGTGTATTTTGAATGACATGTCCTCATTTCCAATAGCTTCTCTGACCCACAGCACAGGCCTTTCCCTGGCCATTCAAAAACTAAGGGTATGACCCAAGGGTTTGACAATCCCCGCCCTCTCTAATAACCTTCCTTCTTGTTCACCAAATCCTAATGTGCTGGGAGAAAAAAAAGGCTAAGGTAGAAGCTGCTGCAAGGCCACCATGCCTGTCTCACAGCCCTGGTTTCTGCCAAGTGCTGGCCTTTGCTGTGGCCTGAGGCTACGCAGCTTCAGCCAACTACTATTTTTGCATCGTGATAAGATCCATGGGCTCTAGTGGGATTCAGAACACAGACACAGCCCAGACCTGAGGTGTGCAGTCTAACCCAGCTTGCTCACGACTTACAAGAAACTACCTCATCCCTGCTAAAATGCCCCTCAGTGCAAGCTCACCCCAAACATATGTTCAGTTTACATGTTATTTAACAATACACCAGTATAAATGGCTGCCACAAGAAAGTATCCAGTTCTGACCCTTGAAATGATTTTGGTCAAATTTTACCTCACACTCAGGTATGGTTTGGAGTAATTAGAGAGAAGCTTCCTGTTCAAATGAGCAGCCCTTCTCTGTCTATTGTCATACCTCAAAGAGAATGGTATTTAAGCGACGTAGGAACTATTAAGATTCGAGATTCCATGCAATTAAACATCGATACAGGAGGAAAATTATCCTTTTAACAGATTACTAACAGCACATTGGTTTCTGTTGTCCACATGAGACCTTGAAAATTGACTGGCTGCATGGAGCTCAACATTTTATACTACTCCAGCGCAGAAACGAAGTAGAATTAGGAAACAATTATTGATAAGTGTCCAACTGTGCCACCATAAAGGCCTCATGGGTGAGACAATCTAAGAAGAAAGACATGAAAGAAACAACTTTTGCATATTTCCTTTTTTTTTTTCTTGTTTGCACAGTTGGAAATTCATTCCCTGCTGTTTCATATTTCCTATACTGATTAAAAGTGCTACTGCTGCATTATTCTCTTCAAGACCTGGATTTGCTAGGTGAAAGCATCATTAGAAACAATAAGGTTGAGGTAAGGAAATGGGGATGAATTGAAGAATTCTTTTACTATATTTTTCCCAATAGCATTTTATACATGGCACAAATTGCTTTTCCACATCAAAGTCAAGACACATTGAAATATTGAGAGTGCAAGAACCTCAAGGATAAGACATTTACATTTTTAAGGAACAAACATACTTGTAACAAATAATATTGGGTATTAATCCTGGTCAGTACCAAAAATTGATTTTCTGGGAAAGCTTTTGACCTCCTTTCTCTTCATACTTTTCAGGATCTCAACACAGGAAAGGAATTAGAAGTTTTTTTTCAGCTAAATCTCCCACTTTATCATCTAGGAGAAACTTTTCTATAAAGCATCAATAATCTTATCAATATTCTAATAATCATGTTTTAAAAAGTGAAAGGAGTAGATTTGCTCTCTACTAGTTTTCTCTTTTTCTGTCTAGTAGAGGTAAGCAGTAAATAATTGTGCGATTTAGCTTGCTCAAAAATGTAAACAATCTGATTTTAGCAAGAGTGGCAAAGGAAGATAAATACACTAGATTCAGTTAATGCTGATGCTAGAGATTGTAATAGGAAGTCAGCACTTCTTAAAACTTTGTTCATGCTGAGATTCCCTGAGCCCCCAGTTGTTTTATCCGGTTTACATTATGCATTCTGGCAGAGTGGTGACCCACATAACCTCCACAGTTTTCTCTCAGAATTACAGCTGAAAAATAAGGCTTAGGTATATTTTTTTGACTTATGGCACCCCTGTCAACTGGATTTGGAGTTTAGGAGTTGCCTAGAACCACATCACCACCAATAAGTATTTTAAGTTTTAAAAAGTGTTAGGAATGAGATTCTTACAAAATGCACAAATATGTTTTTTTCAGCCCTGAAATATGAACTTGTCATGGTTTAGCAAGGAGTTGCTTTTGCTTGGTAACAGGGAGCGCGGGTTGCAGTGAAGACCCAGTAAAACGATTTTGGACTCTCCTTCGGCTCCTGGGTTCAGTCTCATCCCCTGGCCCGGCTGGGCCAATCTGGCGCCTCTGCGATCACTATTTAGGGACAGGAATTTGAAGTGCCTGGCAGGAGGTGTAAGGGTGGTACAAGATGGAGGCGACCATGCAGACCCCACAGTCGGAGAAGGAGGAAGGAAGGAGGAGCATCAGACCAGAGACCCCTCTGCAAGCTGTGGTGAGAGTGCAGGCGGTACCCCTGCAACCTATGGATGGCAACGGCAGAACTGAGAGCCAGCAGCGGCTCCATGTGAGTGCGCCCAGACGGGCGAAAGACTGTGTGAGGAGGCGGCCATGGCACAGGACATGTTGGAAAGCCTGTGCGCCGCAGAGTAGCCCCACATGAGAGGCAGAGAGGAGCTGCAACCTTTGGGACAAATGTGCGTCGGAGCAGCTTGTGCAGGGCAACCATGTGTGTGTGTGGTACTCCACGGACTTGCAAGGAGGACTGGTGCGGAGCCCACCTGCCCTGAGGTTAGACAGATGGCGGAAGCCACCAGGAACAGACTGACTGAAACCCCCACTCCCTGCCCCCCTGGGCCATTCAGGGGGGACGGAGGTAAAAACACTGGGATCAGGGCTCTGAGCCCGGGCAGAGGGGAGGAGTGGGGAGCAGGTGGTCTTAAAGGGCTGGTCGCATTCTTCATCTTTGTACCATTCTGTGTTGTTTTGTTTTGGTTCTGTTCTGGGGTTTTATGCTTTAGTTGGTATTAAATTATTTTCTGTTTTCTTCCCCAAGCCGAGTAGCCTGGTCTGTTTTGTCCTGCACCTTAAGTGGCACTTAAGCTCTCCCTGCCCTTTAGCAATCCTCAGGTCTTTGGTACTTGAGGCTAATCGTGGTCTTTTGTTCCTTGATGGGCCTAAACCATGACAGAACTTTAAACAGGCAAACAGGAAATTGAAATAACCCATAAACTTTGTTTCTCTTTAGGCAGTCTCTTAAAGAGTGATGAACTCTTAGGCATTTACAGCAATGTTTCAACACCTCTTGGTCTGCTAAGTTCTACTCTCTATAAATAGGTTAAAATATGTGGCAACACATATAATTTTACTGCTTCTCTTAAGGAAGCATGTGTGAGTTTATTGAATTAATTTGCCATAGAAGGAAATTGGACATTTTATTCCATGTTAATGGTTACATATTGATAGAAACCATTCTCAGCCCTTTAATGACAAAAAAATTAAAGCAGCATTTCTAAGGTTTATTCATCATACCAGATTGCTGTTCACATAACTTCTCATTGCGTATACCACTAATTTTCCATTTTTTTCCCCCAAATTCCCCAAAATTCTGGATTCTACAGAAGATGAACTACCTTCACCTTGTCAGCACTGAACAGCTCTGCTTTTTTTCTCATGCTCAAGTCTGTCTGGGAATCTCAGACTAAACAATATTATACTTATCTGCAGCAGAAGCTTAATCCAGATTTCGAGCACTTAAGAATCTCTGCACTTAGATGCCAGAGTAACGTACACTCAAGAAGAAACACACACCCTTGGCTGCAGGGAGTGGAGGGCTGGTGTTTGTACAGTAGCTCTATAGTGAGAATGCTTTTTCTTTTTAAGAATTGGGAAATTTCAATTCAGGCAGTTGAACTCATCTGCACCCATCTCTCTGATGTTTTGCTACCAGGTGTCTTTGCCTGAAACAGGGCTCCTTCCTCCAGTGCTGTACAGGAAATGTTTCTGTGTTTATAGGCACAGATTGAGGGAAATCTGACTTCTAGGACACTGAGTTGCGTGGGTGATTTGGGCTCCTGGCACAGGACCAGCTTGTGCATTGTACCCAGTGGTGAACGCAAAATGTGTAACCCATTTTCAGAGTGGGAATCTGAGCTCTCCTCAGTTTAACATGGGTATTGACCTTCATGCATCCACAAATGAGACTGAGAAAACCTCTAGAAAGGAAACCTTCAAATACATTTTCTCCTAAGCAGTCCTTGCCAATGATTGTGGCCATCCCTGTTTTGCATTTTGCTTGTTCATGAATTATGCCTAACGGGCTTAGCACTTGCCATGCACTTCCACCGAAAGTGGAAGCATCTTATTCAAAGCTGCTGATCACATTTGAATTAGTCACTGCTCTGAGCATTACAAGCCCACGTGGTGGTGGTCTAGCCTTAAGACCAGTGGGCTGAGATAGTACTTTAAAAACATAAAATGTAAAAAAAAATAAAGGAAAACAGAAAGAAAACCCACAAACCCCTCACCTCCATGTACTGAGATTTGCTGTACTTCTTATTTAGTGATGTAAACCAAAATGCTAATGTCACACTTCTCCAGTCAGAACACAACCTAGAGCCCCTAATTCTTGTCTCAGAAGGCAATATACTTTTAGCTAGTTTCCATTATTTCCTGCTGCTGGAGAAAACACGTTCTCTCCCAGGCACTGCTGTGAAATACTCACTTATAAAGTAACTCTTCCTTGAATGTTTTCCTTTTCTCCCAGAAAAAGATTAGGGAACAGCAGGGATACAAGCACTCACCTCTTTTAAACTGCATCATAATCTTTATGACATGTTTTATCATCAACCATCTTTAAGCTTTTACCAGGATAACAACTTTGCCTTTGCAATGGCTCCCACAGTAGTCTTGAGTGAAAATAGGGAGAGCTAAGATGTAACAGCCTAACATTAGAATTACATGGGAAAAAAAGAGTTTACAGTGTGCTAAGAGAAATCTCAGTGGTAAGCTATGAAAATGCTGGATGCTAGTGCTGTACATCATTGAACAATATCCAGGGTTCCTCAGTTTACATAGTAAATGTTTTCACTAGGCACAGTACCAGTTCCAATTCCATCTCTCTTGCAGCTACTGAGTAAGTCCACAAGTCCAAAGATCATCACAGAGGTCTCGTACGGATAACAGTGGTGAAGCCTGGCGCCTACAGTGTGCATTTTTCGGAGTGTTGCCATGGTGATCTCCAGCATGCTAGTCCCCTGAGACCTCAGCTCAAAATTCAGAGGGAACCAAACCAGGACAAAAAATGACACCCAAGCAAAAGCAACAGGGAGATCATGTGTAATAAGCATACTTGCACATTTTCACAAGGAAACTTTCAGAAAACAGTTATTTTTGGAACTGAGTGGTCTGTAGGAAATAAGCGGTGTCTTCATTGTCCCAGCTATAAATCAGGATGGTCCACGGAATGAACCCAAAAATTTCTAACCCCGTATCAGTTCGTAGATGATGATTTGGAACATGGTAAATTCCTAGCCTCTGAACTGCAAAAATCCCAATTTATGCAGTAAGGACAGAGGACAAGGGAAAACTAAGCAGATGAATAGATAGAGATGCCTTTAATAATGTAACACTGTAGAGCAGCAACAGATCACTAGATAATAAAAATCTGACATTTACTTTTTGGAACATTGGATTTCATTATTCCATGAAAACAGTCAATACAACAATTCTTAAGCATATGAGCAATTTAAATTTTCATCAAGTACATTACATGATCTGTCAGTCCTTATGGCAGTTATACTCTTTTACCACATTCTCAACAAAAGGGAATTACATTTGTGCAAATGTGAAAGCAACACTCTGTCAAGTAATATATGATCTTGATATATAGTTAACAAATCCGTTATATGGTACTTTCTCTCCTTCCCTACAAAACCATTGTGTTTTAGTGGCCATGTACACAGAAATAAATTAACATGAAGAAACACCAAAATTCAAAATCTGGGCCATGTCAGACACACCACAGTCCAGAAATAATGCTAAATGAGAGTCAATCAATGTTTTGCCATTAGGCAGCATGCTTCAGTCAGAGCCTATTATCAGACACTGCCAGGCCCTTTTGTGCCTAAAAGTGCTCTGAAATCAGTTAATCTCACATAGCTTGATGCTCAGCCACCTGCATGTGGTAGTTTCTTTTCCCAAAATATCTGATATTCTTTTTGTTCATACCTGAGAGTCTTACTACTGTTACATTGGACTTTGGTAGTCCTCTCCACATCATCCTCTATTATATCTTCATGTAAATACTTAGTTATGTTAGAAAAAGCTGCCTCCTCCTGAATGAATCATAGGATCATTTAGGTTGGAACCTCATAAAGTCCAAACACTAACCTAGCACTGCTATGTCCTTTCATGTCCCTTTTCAGTCAGATCTGCTTTAAATTTCACCAAATCTTTCTGTGTTGGTACAGCCAACAACAATTTCATAGATTTCCTCCAACCCTGCTCACAAAATTTGATGTGCAATCCCTTGCTTATGACCACAGGTAGTTTTTGGACTAGTGCCTGATGCTCATACTGTGGAAGAACACCTGTCAAGAGGATGTTCACAGAGGATTAGTTTCTTCAGCATATTCATGTTCTCACAGTCTTTTTCTCACAGACAATGGATATAGAAAGAGTTGCATGGCGGAAATCATCTGAGTATCCACTGGTACAATGCACAACAGTTTACGCCATAATGTGCCTCTCCTCACTCAGGTTCATTGGTTAGTCTTTCTTTGCTATCCACTCATCAAATGAATTCTCTGTTTTTCCCCAGGCTGCTGCCTCCCTCATTTTCAAACTAGCAGCTGCTGGCTGGAGGAAGGACCAACAGCTGCTGGCTGGAGGAAGGGCTGAGGGAGAGACTCAACTACAGTATTTGGTATTTATAATTTTATCTTTAGCTCCTTCTCTCCCAAAGGGTGCTGGCTCCTGCTCTGAGCGGCCTCCCTCAATTTTAATTTTTCTTAATCCCCTTTAACAGTGATTGATTTGATTCCAGCATATATTGGTGTTCTGCTCAACTGCAGGAAAAGAACTTTAATGAGATCCCTACAATATTACTGATTGCAGTAAGCATAATATTATAGTTCTTATGTGCTCATACCTTCATCCCTTCAGGAAAGAGGTTTTATTTATCATTAATAAAGACAAAAGCTGACAGACAGCCTTCAAATCGAAGTACAAGCTAGAAAATGTCTGATTACTCCCGGAAGCAGCGTTTAACAGCTTAACTTACTCTTTATTTAGCTATTACTTTGAATATTTTACCCATAATGAAAGCAAGCTTGTCATGAAAAACATCATTTGGTAATCCAATTTATCAAGATCACTCACACACTGACAGACAAGAATTTTAATAAAATTTACACTTTTGAGCACTTCATACTAATTTCCGTCTCTTTAGATCCTTATGCCTTTTCTGTGGTTGGTGAATGGAAAATTGAGACCCTAGTGCAATTCTAACCACTTCCTGAAAGCATAGTTGTATGCTGTAATGTGTATCTGCTTAGGGAATTTACTTAAAAGGCTCTACTTTCCTTACTGTAACAGTATGCACTGTACCACCCACTACTTGTATGACAATATTTTACAGGGATACTTCAAATCTTTAAAGCACGGGGACGAATTAACTATACAGGGGCTGCCAGATATTTACATTGTCCAAGAACATTAGATGTATTAGATTAATGCCAAAGACAATAAACGTAGTTCAACTTCAGTAAAGGAGTTGGCAGAACAAAAGAAGACGCACCACTACAGAGATGCTTGCCTCAAAATCATGTGGCACAAAACATCAAATATAATCACTCCGCTTTCCTCTCCACAGTTATTCAGCAACTAGAGTCACAGGCAAGGCTCCTGTCAGCTGCTTAACAGACACATGATGAAGATCATAGCATGCCTAATACTCCACTTGGGAAACCTTTTTGCTCTTCTGTCCCACAAGGTCATAGTTTCAGTTTTATCTAGTAAATCTGTCCGTGAGAACCTCCTCCCTTTCTCCACAGGTTGTCCTACCATTCATTTCAAAGGAAAATCTTGGGTAAGTGTTACACTCGGAAGAACAATGAATACCTAGTTCATCACTAGAGAGAATCTATATTGCCTCTAAGGGCGGTAATGCCTTGTTCTAAAAAGAAAGCCTCTGCTTTGGACTGGTACTGCATGCAAGAAGTGGTAAGAAGACACTCAAGGAGCTGCTCCAGCAGGAAATACCTATTTTTCAGCTCCTGGACAGGTTACTTTTCAGCTCTTGCTTAAGCTTGAGGTTTGGCTGCAGTCATGCCACCCTTGGAAGTGGCAGAAACAATCAGCTACAGGAGATGGGAGAGCTATCCTACCTTGTTTGGCAACAACGTGGCCTGGTACTCAATAATGTGACTGTATAAACATGTCTCAACACAATTTAAGTAAAATGCCCTTAGTAGGTTTCCTAGAACTAGAGAAAGAAACGCTGCCTCTCATCTTCTCAAAGACAACAGACAGTCAGTGTTGCTGGGAGAGGATGTTATCCCTGCTCATTCTTCTTTCATGAGAATAAACACTTTTGTGCAAGATGACTATTTTCAGTAATGTTAGCATATTCAATTTTGCTCAAGTCATACAAAAGAGATGTATTTGGAACATTTTCCTTTCTTTAAGTTTTTGCTTCCACTCCCAGTCTATGTCATTTACTTGTTCTTTTCCTCTTGCTCCTATATATACTTCAAAGACATTTGCAAAGAACGATTTTTCTCAGTATAGCTTGCCCGTCAGCTGTGAAAGCTTTGCTTATATACACTTTCCTTAGGAGAGAGAACTTCTTTGTATAGAGCTCCCTTTAAGCAACATCTGTAACCATGCAAACAGGTAGAACATTCCCATGAGGCACAGCTTAAGAAGGAAGCATATATAACCTGCAAAGCAAACCCAGGGTACCACCGCAAATATTTATATGCCAGATATAATCCATATCCTGCAGCTTGGATGGCTATAAATAAACACTATCCAGCATATCTTGCAAGTCAATCAACAGAAGAATTCACACATGGATGGATGGCCTGATTTGAGTTCACCCAAGTGTATGAAAAACCCTGGGTTACTGACCACACACACACACCTTCCCTTCCTAGCACCATCTCAGCTTTTGGGCTTTGTGTGTGAGCAGACTTCTCTACAGTTATTCCATTTTTGGATAGTTCTGATGAAGCACTGGCAATCAACATCACTGCAGAGCAGAGACCAAACTAGTTCAGTTTCTCCTGCATAGAATGATACAGCTCATGCTTTCTAAGGATGCTGTCTGTATAATATGCTAAAGGGCTTTGGGAATGTGCTCCACCACCCCTGACGTCAGCTATACTGTTTATTTCTGCTCATTACAATGGAAATAGTATTGTGATCTGCTTTCCTCCCTATGAGTACCCTAAAGAGCAAATCAGTCAGTAGCCTATGGTGAAGACTTTTGGATGTGGTACTCATACAGAGAATGCTGAAGCCAAAACTGTGACCTAACTTTCTGCTCTTAGTGAGGGTCACCTGTCATCCTCTGCAGTGTCCTCAGGACTTCTTTGACATGCAGTAAGAGAAAAAAAAGATAAGAAGAGGGTGTCACAAGTATAAATCCCCTTAACATTGCCCATAACAGGTACCATGATTTGTGAAGTCATCATGTCCACAGGAGGGGAAAAAACGTTTTTTTAGAAACAAACCTAAACACAACTCTGTGCTTAGATAAGAAAAATAACCAGTCAGAGCTCTCAAAGCAATGTGCACCTTTTGCCTCCCTAGTGCAACCAGCACTGTCACTCTTCCTCCAGATTAAAAAAAGAAAGAAAAAACGACGAGCTCCAAAAAACATGTTTTTGGAAAACATAGGTCGAGCTTTGAAGAAAGTCCTGCCAGGTCCCCTTCAGTTGTCTGGAAATTTCCAGACACATTTTAAAGAAAATACTAGTCCTGCAAAAACACAGGAGTTGCAATATTTTGCAACCTCAGAAGTTTCCAGGAACTGTAATTTAATACAATTCATTTGACGGGTCACAAATTAAACTGATGCAATTTTAAGGAAAACCAGCTAGGATAAAACAGACTGTATTTTGTGTATCCTCGGTAGGCTTCTGTTTATGAAGTCATTGGCTTACAGACTGACAATGAGCAATTTCCTACCTAAAAATAGTTATTTTTTATGTCTTGAATTTACTTCATGACATAGTGCTTGGTCAGATTGAGTGCTGCTGTAATAGGACTCTACAATATTGCCTACTTCTCCAAAGGAACAGATATCTTAAAATATAATGTATTTTGCATGTACTGCATTAATGGAATCAAATAAGGTTGAGGCTTATCTTGAATTTAGCTCTAAGAGTTTTTTAGCAGACAAGTATTTAATTCTTAACTTTATCCTCGTTAAATCCTTTAATTAAGTATGATATTAATTGATGTAGAAATTATTATAGAGATTTTTCTCAGCTAAAACTTTCAGATGCATTAAAGCAGGAAGAAAACCAAATTCAAAACAAAAGCCAGGCTTTTAAACAGATTCATACAAACAGCATTAAAGTAACAGTCTGAGTGCACAGGGATTTTTTTTGTGTTTGCTAGCACAAAAGTAATAGCAAAGGTTAAGAGTAGTGGAGGTGGCATATTCCACACAAATCAACATGTTAATGCAAACCATTTCCATTTAGCAAAGCAATGTACCCATTTCACCTATGACAATTACTTAAACACCACCATTGCTATCATAAAGCAATAGGATGTAGGGCAGGAATGAGCATAAGTCCTCAAAACTGATACCTACAAAGAGAGGCCCCTGCAGCCAGGCTGCTCCTGTACCAGACCCAGAGTTATCAGCATTCATATGGAGGCTTCAAATGGATAAATATGAAGGCTTCTTCAAATGGACATTTGCAGAAGCCCTGGCCTGAAAGACATGGAGTGAAAGCCTCATACAGAGAGCTGTGCAGAAGCAGGGGCCACAAATCCAGCTGTAGGGTAGAAGACAGCTGTGGAGCAGCCGAGGTGGGCGGAGGTGGTCCTGCCCTAACTCCCAGAAGGAGAAAATCCCGAAGCCCTACTCCCTGGGTTCTGTAGGCTGAGTGTGTAAAAAATTAACTAGACTTGAAATTAATAGGGCCTTCTAAAAACTGCTCATTTAGTAGTAATTGCACACTTGTGACAGAGGTAGGATCCAGAGGCTTCCCCTCTACCAACAAGCAGACAACAGCAAAGATAACTCAGAAAAGCAGCAGAATGTGCTATGCTTGATCACTCTGGTATCATTCATTTGCTTAAAAATTAAAAAGAAAGGTTGTGAGGAGCTAATTTCACCAACTCCAACATCAGTAGTCCCATGGAAGGGCTCACTCTGGCCAGTAATCAAAGGTTTATGGAGATGAAGCTAATGTAGCATCCGAGAGTAACAGTAAAAATTATATTCAAGCTGCAGAATCAATGCTGACTATGTATTTGCAACATTTCCCTCTAAGTCCATAACCCACTTCCTTTTCTAAGCAGGGACATTTCNCAGGAGCTTGGGGCATCCCTTTTTTCTATTGTAGCTAGCAATAGGACAAGGGGTAATGGGATGAAGCTGGAACACAAAAAGTTTCATTTAAACATAAGAAAAAACTATTTCACTGTGAGGGTGATGGAGCCCTGGCACAGGCTGCTCAGAGGGGTTGTGGAGTCTCCTGTTGTGAACCTGCCTCTGCAGGGGGGTTGGACTAGATGATCTCTAAAGGTCACTTCCAACCCCTACCATTCTATGATTCCATGATTCTCATTTCTGTGAAAACATGGAATAATATCCCAAAACGGGCACCACAACCTGCTTATTCTTTAAAATCCTGTGGACTGACACACTGACTTGAGAATGCTGTGGGCATCCATCCACCTCTCATTCCTATCGAGGATTAGAAGAAAGAAGAAACCTGTTACAATGTGAGTGATAACCAAGCAGTTGTATTTGTGCATCTTCACGGGAAGAAATGGAGGGGAAGAAATGGAGTTTGGACTGGTACCAACAGAAATTTCCTAGTAAATACTTCCTGCACCCCTCTCCCAACTGAAATAACCTCAAAACTTCAAATTTCACTTTAGTAGGACAGATGTGAAGCCCTATTTTACTGAATCCAGCTTTCCTACTCAGTTTTGCTAGGCTTGGGTAAACTATGTTTTGCTTTTCTCTTGATCTCCTCAGGATATAGCAGCCCTTGCCAAAAATAACTACATTTTAATTTTCCTTCACAATTCACTTGCAAAGGTCTGCACTGTTTTAATGCTGTAGCATCACACATCCTTTTAATCCCTGCCTACACATTTTAACATTTCAAACACATGATTATTTATAAACGAAAAGCCACCAGGGCTTTGATGAGGTAAAGAGGTTTAGTGAGGACTGAAACTGGGGAGGGGGGAGAGGGAAGGGTGAGTCATCATTTTTCTGGTTTTAATCCTTCACTCCTCTGTTTTGGGCTTTGTTATTAGCAGTAGCACTTATTCACTTTCAGTAAGGCCAAGATCACAAACAAGTCCTCTGAATTCGAAAGCCAAACAATTCCAACTCCTAATTCAGCCATGCCTGCCTGCCCCAGGCTGTTCAATCCCTTGAGACCCCTTTTTGTAGCCCAGGCTTTCCCCTCCTTTAAGTGCCAACCCACTGACAGCCTTTGGCCGGGGCTTTGTTGGTTCCCACCTGCTCCTGCAAGAGGGAGAACAGAGTGGGATGTAGTGACGACATCCTTAATTTTTCGCTGTATCCAGAGCTGGGCATTGCCACATTGAATGGAGCACACAGGTTACAAAAACTGTTTGCACAGACAAAGCAAGGCACTTGAACACCACCACCGCTCCAACTAAAACACCACTTGGAAACAAGTTCCACTGCATACCGAAGGGGAGACAGTACTTTTTCAAAATCCCCTCTCTTTTTTGGTCGTTGTTCAACAGGGCAGAAAAAAAAAAATCTCCTCTAGCCCAATTATACCACTCTGCTGATGCTGTAACAAAAGAAGAAAGTGCCATTGCAGAAATAACAAGGTAACCTGAATCTCTAATGGAAGCAACAGCAGGACATAGAAAAATTAACTGCCATCACACACTATTTTTCTTCCCACTTTGAGCACTTCTTCCCACTTCTCTAAACATTCCTTCTATAAATATCTTCTTGCAATTAAAAAAAAAATGCAATTAAAAAAAAAATGCAATTAAAAAAAAAATGCAATTAAAAAAAAAAAGACTGACCCTCCTCAGCCCATCCACACCCCACAGAGCAGCTCCACGGAGACACAGCCCTTTGCCTTAAGCTATGAGAGCTGGGCAGTGAAGGAGTCTGACTCCAACCTGGGAATCAACAGCATGCAAGTTCCAGCTCTGGACGCCTTAAACATGGATGCCTCAGGTTCAGGCTTCATACCCATGTTTCTATACTTGCACTTGGTTTTAAAAGTGTGAATAATCTCGAGTTCCAGGTATAATTTAGGACAACTAAGAATATGCAGAACCTCTGAGAGTCAGACTAGTTATTTCAGTAAATTAACTAGTTAGAAACTGTGAAAATGCTGATGTTAGACAGCATTACAGCTTTCTGGGCTATAAAAGGATATAATTTTAACTTACCGCTCAGCTGTGTCATGAGAATTAACTAATATTGACACTTTGATCTTTAAAATGGTTTGCCAAGTATTAATTAAGGAAAGATAATTTTGCATTTAAAATAGCTAGTATTTTGAAGTTGAATTTTTCTCCATTCCTCTCCTAAAATGGTAAAGAATCTACTGTGTGTTTTTCTACATATTCCCCAGGAGAGTATTTTTGAGAACTATGAGACAGACTGAAATGCAGATCTGTGTTTCAAGGAAGATGAATGGATACCTCTAAATAAAAAGATGTGTTTTGTTACAAGAATCTTCTCTCCTGTGGGCCTTGTAGCCAGACCTTCAGACTGAGGTCAAATGTTACCGAATGTAGGGAGGAAAGACATCCCTCCCCCCAGCTAAATCAATCTTTTATAACTAACTGACTAGCATTTCTACAAGGCAGGTCTCAAAGTGAAGTATGAGAAGTTCATAACAGATATTCAAGTACTGCACCTACTGGTAAAGCGTGGCCTCATTTTTCCATACAGGGAAAAGTGCCAACATATGGGCAAAGCTCTGTTACAGCTTCATCTGTAGTCAGTGATATGAAATACTTCCAAAGCTGCGTGATGCTTTTGTTAGATGGGTCACCCATGTAGGCTGCTGTCAGAGAAAGATGGAGAGGCAAGGCTTTCCTGTGCAGCCAGCTCTCTCCCAGCCACCCTACACTCAATAATAAGGACAGGACTTTCACCATGGGCATGCTTGTCACAGAGATCTAGCAGCAAAGGTATGACATTTGGCCTTTACATGGCCCAGTGAATATAAACCCAGATTAGAGGGAAATAAAAGACTGTACTTGACAGCATATGGGAAAACAGCAGCATAAGTCTCCAAATCAGCTACACCGCACACTCCAGAGAGATGATTATTGCAGAGCTTTCCTGTGGTTGCTGCTGCTTCTGGTGGTTACAGCCTGACCTGGTGTCACAGGCTACTCGTGCTAATAGTGCAGAGACATCACCTCTCCTGAAGCTGCAGTACTTTCCTAACTGCCAGCCAGGCAATCTAGGGGAGAAAGAGCCAAAGGGAAAGGAAAAAAGATGGGACACGGGTACAGGAAAAGATGCACGAAGACAGATTCAACCCCCGTGTAGCCCTCCAGATGCCCTTGAGGGTCTCAGGGTGATGACAGCAGCAAATCTCTGAGAACATTTTGCAAAGTGCATGCCTTGCCTGCTGTCCAAGACAAGCAGAAGGTACTGAACAAATGTTACCAGATGTTCCAGTGACTTATGGCCTGTGCATCTGAAGATGAGTCTTAGAAGTGATTCCAGGGACCCAAGTCTGACCAATTGTAAGATCTAGAAAGTACTAGAATTAAAATTCCTTATGCAAATCCTTCACAATAGCCTCTATGATGGGAGACTTTTTCCGTTGTTCCCCTGCTTCATTTCATGCACAGCATAGCCATTACTTAATGAACTAGCAGCTCCTCAATATTTACTTTTCTCCTCATTATCCAGTATGGCTCTATGATTTATTTACCACGCTATCCAAATGCTGCTGAGAATTATTTATAGCACTCACAATATAGGAACCAAGTTCTTATAAACAACAATTAATTTTACAGTTCCCAGATGGATCCTGAAACTGAGGTGGACATTTTTGAGACGGGCGCTGTTTGCAAGAAGCTACTTTATAACCCTAGGAGTCTAAAAAACATCTCTGTAGACTTTGCAGAAAGAACTTGCCTACCAGTGAGCAGAGCTTAGCGACAGCACGTGACACAAGGTGGTCCTCACCCTTCACAAGGGTGTTTAAACCAGGCTATTTACAATGACAGTGCATACGTCTTACATAAGAAATACTGTTGAGAACAGTGAACAACACTGAATGCAACATTAAGAACTTGTTCTAGGGATCTCAGATTACGTGATCTGTAGCAAGAACTTAATTTTGGTATCTAATTAGGGCTGGGTGTTATTCTCACCTGACCTGTGCACTTTCCTGCCTGTGCTCTACTTGATGGTGCATGCTCCTGATTCTCTAAGGTACACACTCTCCATCCTTCTCCTCACAATCATTGCCTCAAGATTATTTTGATGTATCATCAGTATAATGTGATACAATTTAGCAGCTGAGCTTCCCCTCCAGTCAGTTTTACGTTTTTCCCAGCCTTTCCACACTTTCTTTTAAGGGGAAAATAAACAAATGCTCTCCTCATCTCATCTCATCTCTCCTTTTCACCAGGTAAAGAAACACGGCAAAACAACATCTCACTGGATTCCTCCACCATCCCAGCTTTTGCTTTCAGCTCTATAAAAGGTCTGTCCAGAAGTCTGTTGAAACAGAATGAGGAAGAGGAAGTTTCTGCAAGTTTATTCCACCAGCTATCCTACCAAACCATTATAATAATACCCAGGTTTTAGATTTGAATTTAAATTGTGACTAAATCACATTTAAAAAAATAAATACATCTGGGTGAACTACAAATACAAAATGGATGATTGTAAGAGGAGGTTCTGGATTCCATAGTTTCAGGGCTCTACCTCTGGTTTGTGAGTGACTGCAGGGAATGCCACTGCTCCTCTTGGCTTTGATCCTTCTCTTGGGCTCTGCGGATATTTTAAAGGATAATGTCTCCATAGCCATTTCTGTGGCACAAAACCAAAAGTCAATATGAAAAGGTATTTCCTCCTCTCCATGTAAACTTGTTAATTTGATTTTACTGCAAAAATCCCAGCCAATATAAGGCCAATTAATTTTTGGAAGTCATTCAAGTTTAGAAGGATAAATGTATAATTTTAATGTCAGATAACTGCAAGAGCCAGATCAAGAAGAAGGTTTCCATTTAGAAGCTCAATCTACACAGGCACAAAATTAAAATATCAGAAAAATAACATCTATTGGAGATCATATTTATTTTTATATCAAGGACAAAGTGATAGTATCCATTTCTCCACAAGGATGTGTTTATTCGTCTGCCAGTTTCATGATTGTCTAATAAATATTTTGTCAATAGTCTACTACTCAGCTTCTTAAAATGCAGCACTATTTAATGTCTTTTTTTTTGTTTCCACATACACACACACACACAAAATTACATTTTCACTGGGCAAATATCTTTTACAATTTAACCCATACTCAAATGGTGCTCTCTTGGTAAACTTAAAAGGCTACAAACCAAAAAGCTCCAAATATTCTTATTACACAAAAAAGAGAACTGAAGAGTTGGTGAGAATAATGTGAAAGTAACCCAAGCAAAACTTTTCCCATGTACAAACTTATCACACAGAGATGGAATTGTTCGAGAAGTGCCACTGGCCTGAAAAAAGTCACTTGAGATGTACTTTTAGGACTCTGAAGCAACTAAAGTGATTGGTCCCAGTAAACATCTTCAAACTTTCTTTTGTATTGTTCAATACACAACAGAAGTTGTTAAGGATTTGATTTTATATCGTATAAGCCTACATAGGTTTCAAAATGGGCCAGATATCAGTAATGTAGACAGTCAACACACAGCCTAAATCTGAAAATCTTTAGCTTAGGTACAATGTTGTCAAATCTGAGAATCTTCATTTCAAGCAACCCTGTATCAGTAGACAGCTCTACATAAACCAGACAGCATTTAGTAACGTTCCTGCAGTATCTCACTGTTTCAGTACTATTGGTCAGTGCGTAACTTTAGAGGACAAGTTTAGAAAAGCCCAAAGGCTAACATTTAAACTGCCCCAGCTTGTTAAGACATTTCAGACTCTCCTATTTGACATCTAAGTTGTGAATACTGTACTTTATCCAGAATTTGGACAGGCTCAGTTGACTGCTTCCAAGCTCATCAGGCAGGCTGTGGGAAATGGAAGGTGAGATCGTGGGAAAATGTAATATGAAAACTAAAAAATGCTGTAATGAATCTGTGGCAGCTAGAAGTTCATGACTATCACTATCCTGCACACCAGAGCCCCTCAGAACCTCCTGGGGTTTGACTTGCAGAGATATGTCTTTGCTTCACACTCAGAATACGTATGTATATGCACACATGTGCATGCACACAGAGAGTTCACATTGTTATGAAATACAGCCAAGGAAAGCAATTACTTTAAGAAAAATAATGGTATATTCACCAGCAAAGTAACAGCTTCAAAAGGGTCTAGAAAATGAACCAAAGCACTTATTGTTAGAGAACTATTGACTCCAGGTTTGAAAAAGTGACCTCAAGTGAGCAATGATGCACTTAGCCTGGAACTTGCAGCTGCTGTATTTCACTCTAAATTGAATTGCCAATCCACACTGCAATGTGCTTCTACTATAAACTCACATCTTTGGGGCAAGTACACAGAAAAATACTATATACTGGCTGCATTATTCCAAGTTAGATTAAATTCCTCTGGAAATGGAAAATATGTCCGCATTACACAATTTAAGGATCCCCATGGGTATTTATGCAGGGGTAGTGCTTGTTTTTTTTTTTTTTTCCTTTTAAGGGCACTTAGTGACAACTTAATGTTGACACTTTTCCTGTGAATAGTTCATAAGCATGCAAATAACTAATAGCACGTGACTCTGTTAAAAGCATTTAGGTACATACAGTCTACAGATCCATACTGAAAAACATGTAATAGACATTTTATAACTCACAGTCATATGCACAATGATCAGATCCAGCATTCTCACCCTGCTAAAAGTGTTCTGTTTGGTAAATTAGATTGCCAATTTATCATGGTTTAAAATAACATCAATGTCAATGGTTTGCAAACATAAATAATTGGCACACGCTGTGAAATACTTACATTCACTTTTCCACTAGGTCTTCTTCACCACAATCAAGTTATTTTCCAGGACAGTGTTTAATCTTCTTACTAAATAAAAGAACGCAGCAATTAAAAATATATACTCCTATGCACTAAGCTATGCTCAATCACCTTAAATTTATGAACTTTAAAATATTGATTTAAGATCATCCATACTGTCTCATAAACTTGTAATTTGTTTATATCTAGTTAATTTTATTACATTTTAAGCACAACTTTAGCACACCATAACTTTCAGTCTTAAGGCTAAATGGGGCAATGTTCTGTATCTCAATAGCTGCTCAGATAATAAATCAGATGGACAGTTGCTCACAGATGTACAACTAATTACTGTAGAACTGAGAGCTCAACTGATATATTACCAGAAAGAATGCTTGGCATTACAGATGGAGTATTGTATGATTTGTCACTCCTCTAGCTAGAGCTGGAACATACTCTTATCAATGGCAGTACTCAGCACCTCCCATGATCAAACATTTAAGAATGGAAGAGAAAGAGTGTCTGTCCCTCTAGGAAAGGATAAAATACCATCTTATATTTATTAACATTGCTGTATATGTCTAAAAGTGATAAGAAAGGGTTCATGTAAGTTGCTCAACATGTGAACATGACAACTATCCTTGAAAAAATATCCCAGTCAATAGATGTAGTGAGTGCTGAATGCCCTAACCTGTTTCTTAGACATATCTCAGTAACTTTTTAGCAAAGCTTGTGATGACCACTCAAACAGAATACCAATGCGTGCACTAAAAGATCACAGCATGCCAGTTCCCAGGGAAGAAAGACCTGAATACCTGGTAAAATCCACCACCTTTCTCCAAAAACATCTCATCTTAGCTGAACCTCGCTTTGGAGACTTGCATAACACTGGCTTCTCAGGGTGGTAAGACCCAAACATCACCAGGGCTTTTATTTTCCCTTCGTGTTCTTTAAGGCCCAGTACTAAACCAAGTTTAGAATCATAGAATCATAGAATTATAGAATGGCAGGGTTGGAAGAGACCTTTAGAGATCATCTAGTCCAACCCCCTGCAGAAGCAGGTTCAACTATATCAGGTGGCATAGGAACATATCCAGGCAAGTCTTGAAGACCTCCAAGGAAAGAGACTCCACAACCCCCCTGGGCAGCCTGTGCCACTGCTCCGTCACCCTCACAATAAACTATTTTTTTTCTTATGTTTAAACGGAACTTCTTCTGTTCCAGCTTCATACCATGACTCCTTGTCCTGTTGCTAGATACAATAGAAAAATGGGATGTCACAACCATTATTTTGTTAATGTTCAATGGGCTTTAATTTCTTGGTTGAAGTCTCCACATCTTGTTGCTTTGTTAACATGTTATTTAAGACTAAGTACATTAATCTCTTCCTAGGGAAAAACTGTTTGAGGGAATCTGCACCCTCACTGGGTGGAGGATACAGATGGATACTCAGCATAATCATGAGATAAGGGACATAAGAGTTGGGTAAGATATTTTGATCACAGCTGCATGGTATGACCTAACTGGAGACTGTAGGCTTGGACTGGGACTGAGGGAAGTTGTAGGAGGGGAGTCAAAGTAAGCAGCCAACTCAAGCAACAGAGAGACACAAATTTTAGACCTTAGGATCAAGGGAAAGGGCAGATTTCTTTTTATGTCTTATTGACAAAGGGAAAAACAGATTTGGTGCAACTTAGCATATAAAGCAAAAGGAAATACAGAATTAAAAGGAAGTGCAAGGGGATGTGAAAGATCATGATACTGTCAACAATAGCCAAGAAGGAAGGAGGTGGAGGTATGTCAACAGCAAAACAAGACTTCATCCGGCTGAGGAGTTCCCTTTATATATCCACATTGCCTCTCTCCTTTAGAGCACTTTGCAAGCATTGCTGAATAACAATTTAGGACCATCTTGTACAGCTGATTCATATCTCAACTTTGCAGATACAACAACTGAAGTACATAGAAATTAATAATTATTTGGCTGAGGCTGGAAAAGTCAGCCCCAGCTGTTGTGTCCGGCCACTTAGACCCACAGTAATAATGATATGTTCCCTGCTAACAACATCAGAAATTTATTTCTTGGGAAAACAGGTTCAACTGTAATCAGACTACCTATGTGCTAGTTCTCATATGCCATTAATACACAGAGCATTTAAGTCTGTAGTCGGTAATGAGCTGTGCCAGAGCATGATGCTACTAAACTGCACTCAGTTTTCTGTGTTATAAAAATAGGAAGACTTTTTCATAAGAGGCTTGGGACACGAGCCATAAATCTCACTCACTGTCTCCCTGTTTACTCAGACTGAGTCATCAGATTTTCCAGGTTTCTCCACTCAAACGGCACACTGCTTTGGCTAGGTTTAGACGGACACAGGTGGTACCATCTGCCACAGGGCTTCCTGGTTTTGTTTGGTTTTGTGTTTTTTCTTTCACCTACTGCTCGTAACACAACAGTTCTTTTTCAGTATATTACACTGGAACACCACAAAGAATGAGTCTTTCATGGTATGGATTTGGTCAGCTGGCCAGTCAAAATGGACTTAGATGACATAGAGGAATTGTTCTTTAAAGGTGACAGAAACCACACACAAATAGAGCAAGTGGATAAGGAGATGCTCATATAAGCTAACTTCAGCCTAATGAGACTGGTCTTCCTGTTTCTTCTCTGTCTACTAGCTTGACAGAGAGGGTCCTGAAATGGATCATCTTCTACAGCAGGGATTAATCTTCCCTGAGCTACTTTTTGGAGACTTCCTCTTACCTCCACAACAGCAGGGACAAAGGTCAGCAGGGAGATTATCATTGTCAGACTAGCTTTCATCTTGTCCCACCCCAATCCAAATGCACTGAACTGCTCCCACCTTTCATGTGACATAATTTCTCCCTTTCAAATAAAAATATTCTTTTAGGGTGAAAGAATGAAGACTGCCATGGACATGCCACACAGTTAAGACCATCAAGATCAATAACCAAGGTCAATAACCCAGTAGAGTCAGGAAGCTGTGCCTCTGTATTTAGGGTGAATGTCTCAGATACCACTATTTCAAAAAGATGATAATCTCTGGCTGATTAGTTGTGTCCAAGTGCACAATTCTCAGAGTGAGTAACGCACTGCCCCAGCGCAGTGACTGCTGGGGGGAAAAGCCAAAAGGAGCACAGCACTTGGCCTGTAGTGCCTAAAGCAGACACTGCCGGAAGTACGAGTAAGAACATATCAAATGTTGGATTTTTTTCTTCCAGAGATAAAAACAGATCATAAACCGCATTTCTTTAAGGCAGGCTTTTGTTTATTTGTTAAAAAGGGCAGGCACTGGGTCAGGGATTGAAAGTTGTACTAGCTGGTTCCCAGAAACAGACCTTATTCCCCTGAGCCTTCAGCTACATGTAATATATGGAGCAGATACTTTTCATAATAGGCTTTTATACACTCATAGAACTTTTGTCTGGCTGTTGAGCTAACAAGTACGGTGCACTTGATAGGATGAGGCACAGAGGATAACACTACATGCTGCTTTTTTGAGCTTAATTTTGAAAATGGATCTTCACACTTCCGTGCTGGGAAGGCTATGTTAAAACACTGAGATCATATCCATATGGAAACAGGATCTAGAATTTACTATTAAAAACTTCAGGGTGATATCAAGTGTCATCTTAACACTCTAAATGGTACAGTGTATTTACATCTCTAATTAACTCTATATCACACTACTACACTCCAATATCTGGCCAATGCTGTATCCTTATCTCCAGCTCTCCAGCTTATGTCGCTCTTGGTCATCTCCATTCTGCTCTCTCCATCTCCTTGACCTTGGAGGCAACTCACTTCCCTTCTAACACATGGACACCAGAGTTTTATTACTGACCTCCTTTTTGTCTCCTCCACTTGGCTATCTTGGGCTTGGTATCCTTATTGTCTTGAAGATGCTCAACATAACTCTACCATACACTTGGTTTATGGTTAATCTCACATCTTTATTATCTCAGTTTTATGCCCTTTGAAAAGACCTTGACCAACTGTGTGCAGAAAAATCATCAAAATATAAAAATAAAAATGAAAGTGTTTAATATTGCCAGATAAACCTCAAAAGATCAACTACTTTCACTCAGCCTTCTCATTTTGCTCTTTCTGTAGTTCGAGGGGTGAAAGGAAAAAAATAACTAAAAGGAAAAAAACACACATGTTGAGAATTTCTGTTCTTAAAATTTAAAAGTGTCAGATTGAAACCTGAATTTTACAGACACATACTAACAAAGATCAGCATAATCCAAAACTGAAACCAAATAATTTGTGCTCCATTACCTTTTCTGAATATTCTTTGCTTCAGTCTAAGGAGATGAAATACCTTTCCTCATTATAGACTTTTCCAGAAAGATTCCTTAACTACAGAATTAAACACACTACCCACAAGTACTTCTTTCTCTGTTGGCTCTTCTGACTAATCTAGAAATTTATCTACTCTTCAGTCACAAAGATCAAACAGCCAGAATGCTGGCCTGAGAACTGCCAACAGGTTGAGGTCCAGCATCTCACATATTAGGACAAGAATCAAAGCAACTATCAATGGAAGAGCGGTGAGTAGCACTTTTTACAGTCTCTTCAGATTGTCATTTATCAAACCTTTAAACTGATATTAGATAAAATTGCTCCCTGCCTTGTCACTCACATAAGGCAAGAGGGCTCCTCTCTGTCCAGTATTCAGTGCTGGGCCAGCACTGAATGCTGACCCATACTTGTCAAGCTATCTGGCCACTCAGCATGAGGATTTAACCCAATGCAAAGCACCAGAGAAGCAACCACATTTCTCACAAGATATTTGAGAAACTCTTAAACCTCACTTCTTCATCTTTCAACACCATATTTAGTGTGGAAACATTACAAATGCAATGATACCAAGAAATCATATCCATAAAGTTTTAAGCCTTTGCAAAAATAGAAAAATGCCTGATAGTGAGCTGTAATACACAGAAATAGTCATGAAAACTAAACTATACAAATCAAGATGAAAAAAATGAACTCCAAGTTGTCTTTAAGTACATCTGCAGTGATCCTGACTAGTCTCATGCAACAAGCTCAACATCATATGCAAGCCAGAGAAGATCAGAATTTTGCTAAGCAATAGGTGAACCAAATACACATTAGATATATCTCCATATATTTATTTTTATCTCTAACTTGAGTTTCAAGGACTTAAGGTGATAAATTAAAAATCATGAACAGTACAGCCTATGCCCATGACTTTTCAAATGCCATTTGGCAAATTCTTTCCAAAATGAATTCTGTGAGAAGTAACTTGTATCACAGTAGAGAGGTTTACACACCCCAGTGTAGGAATCTCATCAAACCTGACAGTTTCTCTATATGCTGTATAGCTAGAGGAAAAAGGTAGGCTTCTCCAGAAGACAATGGAAACTGGGCTTCTTTCTCTTCCTGTTGGCCAGAAAGGCATCCCAGTTGCTCATTGTAGATTTATTACAGTGAATATCCTCGTTATGTAATGGAATAACATTTTCCTAATTTTACTCCCTCTGGCTAAAAACAATTCAGAGGTTAGTGAATAACTCATCAATGTCTTTACTCCGATATACTCCACATAAACAGAGAGACAGTAAAGAACTTCTCTTTAATAGCTTAGCAAGGTCTTTTCAGTCCTTAAGATGACCACATACAGACTTTCAACAGCTGTCTTATTAGCCTTTTCAAACACTTCGCTGTCTCCACATTTGTCTGGAGATCAGAGTGGACTTCTCAGCAAGTTGCTGAGACAGATCTTTAATTTCTAACTCATACAGCTTCCCAAGTAATAAATGCTGCCTATAAGCAGGAATGCAACCTCTGACTATTAAGTAAACACCTGCTGGTTTTATTCTAGCTGAAGGTTAATCATCAAGTAGTTTACAAAACACATGCTACTTTGGAGACCAAGGGTGAAATCCTATGGTCATTGAAGTGCATTTCTACAAGGCCAGAATTGCTGTCCTGAACACACGTGTGCATTAAATGTGTTCATCTAGGAAAAGGCAATAGGTAGAACCAATATGCTCAACTAACATGCCAAGGCAGAAACCACCCATGCTTTTAAGTCAATGAGCCTGCGTATTTACCTATCTTTGCTTACTTAAAATGCATTTCTCTGTGTCTACCTTTCAAGAGCACACCCTACTGAAGGTCTGTCATGATGAACTGCAAAGGGCCTATTTGTGCAACCTGGTGGTCTCTGGCAATGCAAGATGTTCCCTATATCACAAGCATCACCTAGCACAGGTGACAGAAGAGAGACCACCATCACACAGCAGAACAAAGTTAACTCTTAGTTTTCCATGAATGCAACATAATACTGGCAAAACCAATTTTTTTAATTTCCCAAAATTCAAAATTACACAAAGTTCACAAGTTCAGTTTTCTTTTCACTTTCATATTCCTTCAAAGTTCTAAAATTATATTGCTATTTCCCTTTGTTCTCAATTCTCAGATAATTTTTTTCCCCCTCCATTGGCTTCTGAGAGTCAGGGGAGACAAGAGGCATAGAGAGAGGCATATTGGAAAATGAACCAGACTGCCATCTATGCTTCTGCTGACTGTAAAAATCTGTAAAAACACTGGACAGTTAAGACTACTTTGCATTCACCAGCAGTTTTCAAAGTACTGAAGTAGTTCAATTATTTCAAAATACCAATAAGCATTTCACTGACAAGAATTATTAGGAGTCTCACATTACTTCAGCAATGTGCAGACTTCCAGGTAGCTCTGCACATGCCATAAAATATTCTACAGCTGCTGCTTTGGCTTAAAACAACCCCAGCAACACCAAACACCCCCACTTCACAAAACACAGCTGTTAACTACTAACTGAAGAGCACAAGAATTCATCAAAATTGTCTATGACCATTACTGTTCAATCAAGGTAAATTGCACCACATTCAAGGACACTGCTTCAGAGCCTCCCGCCTCAAAAAAGAAAATCAGTATCTGCTATACCACATTCCCTCTTTCATCTTCGCGTTGTTGGAGGCATACCACAGGCAGTTTTATTTCTGAGAGCACTGATTTTCGATCGATCTGCACTGGCCTGGACTTGAAATAGGATACTACATGAAATTGGATCCTAGGAGCCTCAAACATGTCCAGGCTTGCACAGGAGGTTAAACAAAAAAGAAAAATAAGGTTTTCTTAAACATGGGGTGCCATTAAAACTGAGTTTAAGGTGCCCTCCATTTCTCTCAATTGGAAGTAGTACATTTCCTCTATAAAGTCTTTTATACCAAGCTCTTTAAATTCTTCACTATTTATACAATGCCATTGGTGCACTCCTTGTCTTAGAAATATGCATTTTAATAGTCAACCAAAGCAATCCAAACCACCAAGGTAATTAAGATTGCTTTAAAATTGGCTTCACTACCTTTCCTAATACATCTGCCAAGCTACGGCCTAGTCCTGCAGTCTCTTCATCACGTAGTCAGTGGGAGTACTCACAAGAATTTGTAAAGTACAAAATGCAGTCTGCCTTATTGGAAAAAGGAGCAGGCATGACAGTGGGAGTATAAAAAAAGGAGAGGAAAAAAAGTGCTAAATGTACGAAGGTAAAAAGGAAGAAAGACTGTTAAATGGGGAATCAGGCATGGATGAAAGACAATAAGTGACTTAAGGAGACAGCAGCAAAGGATGGTGTGGAAAACACAAGGAAAAGCAGAATAGAACAGAGAGCTTATCCTGAATGCTGTAGGATGTTGCCTTTGATTGCAACTGATTTTTCCCAGGACAGCCCATCACACTGCAAATTTTATTTCTTTGTTGCTAAAAATGCAAAAAGTAATCACAGCAAAGCCTGGTTTGAAGATTGAGTGAAATTCATCTCCCTCACTGAGAAGTGTGTAAAAATCAGAACCTTCTCAATACAACAGTGACCTGGCTGTGCTTCTTTCTGGACAGATCAGAAAACATCACAGCAATACATATTTAAATACCAGGGATGTGTCATTTGTCCATCAGAAACAAGGAACAAGGCAACTTTGCCTAATTATCAGCAATATAACACTGCCCCCCTTCCAATCAGGCAGAAGGACTCGTCTTCAGTGCCTCTCAGGGAATCAGCCTGATCTCCCCCATCTCTGTGTGCCGCCCTCTCCCCCCCCCCCCCCCCCCCCCCACCCCCAACCCTAACCCTA
>WBNH01003102.1:348003-370201 GCA_013401255.1 Urocolius indicus | reverse complement strand
CCCCCCCCCTCCCCCCCCCCGCCCCTCTTCCTCCACAAGTTGTCTTCCTAATCTGGAATCCTTCAGAGCTGGGAACTGGACCCCCTGCCTTGATTCCCATCATCTGCACCGATTTAAGTTAGCAAGCCAGGCCAGCTGGCCAGCTGCACACCCAAGGAGCATATACAGTGTGATACTATGGTCTTTTTAAAAAATAAACAACAAACAAAACCAACCCCAAAGAAGCACAATGATCTAACAGAGCTTTGCCTGCCAGGTCAAAACTTGCTCCCTGCCCTGTGAACTTAACATATCTGCTGCCTCTGAGCACAGGTACTTCTCTGGGTGTAGCTGCTTTTCTGCAAATAATTCAAAGGTATTTCTAGGCTGGGGGAAGGGTACAGGCTTATTGTTTCTACTTCACTAGGAAAGACACATTTGTTAGGGGTTTTTTTTTTAGGAAAAGAAATAACTCCAAACTGCAATAGGAGCTGATACTCCCCTGTCTTGCAGAGCAAGTCACAGCAGGTTCTGTAATATCTGCAAACACTGATCTGCTCCCCTCAACAGGACCTTAACTCGCCCCGTGCTCCCAAGCAGAAGATGTCTGCATTCACAGCAACTAGCATTGATGGGAAATGGCTGGGCAAAAGCCCAGCTGATCTGATGGTCCAACCAACTTCAGTCTTTCCCTGGCTAGCAACCTGTACTTTAAAAAAATATATATTTTTTAAATAAAACTTCTTTCTTTCATGTTTACACAGGACACGAGCTACGGGAAAAGTGCTTGTTATTCAGTTCAAGCACTTTTTTTCCACCAGTGAAGGAAACGGCATTTGGATCCACACGAAGGGAAAAGCAATATTTATAAAGGAAGTTCCCACACTTCCTCTTCAAACAAATCACTCCTGGCTGGTTTTGCAATTACAGCCCTACCGTAAAAAGCAGGGGGGGTAGGGGGNGGGGTTTTTTTTTTAGGAAAAGAAATAACTCCAAACTGCAATAGGAGCTGATACTCCCCTGTCTTGCAGAGCAAGTCACAGCAGGTTCTGTAATATCTGCAAACACTGATCTGCTCCCCTCAACAGGACCTTAACTCGCCCCGTGCTCCCAAGCAGAAGATGTCTGCATTCACAGCAACTAGCATTGATGGGAAATGGCTGGGCAAAAGCCCAGCTGATCTGATGGTCCAACCAACTTCAGTCTTTCCCTGGCTAGCAACCTGTACTTTAAAAAAATATATATTTTTTAAATAAAACTTCTTTCTTTCATGTTTACACAGGACACGAGCTACGGGAAAAGTGCTTGTTATTCAGTTCAAGCACTTTTTTTCCACCAGTGAAGGAAACGGCATTTGGATCCACACGAAGGGAAAAGCAATATTTATAAAGGAAGTTCCCACACTTCCTCTTCAAACAAATCACTCCTGGCTGGTTTTGCAATTACAGCCCTACCGTAAAAAGCAGGGGGGGTAGGGGGGTGTCTGTGTGTATATGTGTGTGTGTTATAAAAACATCATGTGTATTATTTCCTTTTAAAGTCACTTGGCTCTGAAAAGACAGCTTCCAGAGAGGAAGGAGTTAAGCACTCTGGACAAACTGTAGAATTTTCAGTAACTAATTTACTCTTCCTGTAGGCCTGGAGGAAATCCACAGCCGCCACAAATATTCCTTGCTCGTTTCAATGCTACTCTTTGTGAAATGGATTTTAATGGCCAAGCAAAGGGATCCAAACCGCAGATGTAATTAGAGCTGCTGAAACTGGCTCCATGAAAGGCTGGGAAGCACCCTCTGCCCCGTCTGGGGGTGGCCACCAAGGTGCAGGCTGAGCATGACACCAGGAGGCCTGGTCTTCATGCTTGCTGCAGCACAGGGTATTTACTCTCTGAGAAGGCAACAGGGGTTTTGAAGGATGGGGATGTATGGCAGGAGATGGGGAGAGCCAGCAGCTCCATGCAGCCTGCATCGGCAGCTGCCTCTGCTACCAATGACTTGTTCTTGACAGGACCTCTGTGGAGGTGATGCTGCTCTGGTCTCCAGAAGCATTTGCTCTTACTCAGTTTCCATTCCTTCTTCTGCACACACGGTTATAAAGCTCTGCCACTGCAAGCTCACTTGTTTGTAGTGCTGCAGAGTTAAAAACCTCTCATCCATGATAAAACTGTACTTGACAAGCATTATTTCCCTCCACACGCAGCAGTTGGCCTGCAACACTAGCGTAGGAAGCAGAAAGATTTTTCTGACAATTCACAGTAAATCAGCTTCCTATTTGAAGCAACATACCTTAATTTCTTCTACGGTGAGTCAAGCTACTAGTCTGCCTGAAAGATCAGTAGTCCCCTGGTATTGAAACCTCTATTAGATCCATATCAAGCAAAGGAATAAAAAAAGTTTTCCCGAAACTCCTATCCAAAGTGTGGGAGGATGGAAAACAAGATCAGCATACCTTGCTGAAAATAGTTCTTGAGATAAAAGATGTGATTGCTTTGGCACTAACTCCCTCCCTCCTCTCCTCAGTCATGCTGAGGTGTGAAAGGCTTAGGAAACTCCCTGTCCCTACCTCACTTTTTTTTTCATGTTTGATTTTAGATTAGAACACAATTGGATTTGGACTTGATCAATCTTTCATCCAGAAAAAAACTCACACCTTTGAGTTACTATTTTCATTTGATAACAGCTGCAGAAAACTAAATCCATATTTTTGAAGTAAGATCATTGCCAAATTCTGTTTTCAAGTGCCAGATGCCCAGAATAAGGCTGAAGAACTTCCCAAAACAATTATCTTTAAATTATTAATTAAAATCACTTTGAATATTATGATTAAAATCAATTCGTTTATGTAAAGAGATCCACAAACCCGAAACATAGTTAGAGCAAAAGAAATTAATCAGCTGATGAATAATTAATATAGTTCTTTTGTTTCACCTCATGCGCCAAGTAGCACAAAAGAAAAGGCATTAATATGGGTGGATTGCAGAGCTAACAGTGATCATTACACATATATAATCACTAAACTGTTTAAGTAGAAAGTTTGCAGGGAAAAAACCATCCAACAACCTTGCAATATTAGGTCCCGAACAAACTAAATGCCACAATTTTGTCTGTAGAAGAAACAACAGAGGAAGGATAAGAAAAGCAGAGTTGCCCTTAGGCTTGTTTGCTGTAGGTAAGCTGCAAAATCTGTCATCAGCTGTAAGAAGTGAGGTGCTTGGCTGAAATCTCTGTCTTCAGACCTGCGAGCAAGATTCACAAAAGCAGCTGCCCTGACTGTCCTCCCATTTTGGGAAGCAAACCACCATGGCTTGGCCAATTACCTTCACTTGCTTACCATGTGGGCACGTACTTTTATATCAACACACACTTTCCCCCTCAGCCCCTGAAAGAAGCAATTTTCTGATCTGCCATGCTAAAAGTCCCTTGGCAAAGTCCATTTCTTGTTTAAAAAAACAGTGGGTTTTGGTAAACAATGCATAGACTTCCTGGGGATTACCAGAACTACATGCCTCCTGTTAAACAGTACTCCAGTGACATAAGACAATGTCAACAGAAAGGCAGTGTAAGTCATTCACCACTGCACAACTGAAAACTTAGCATATATTCATTTATAACATTCCTTAATGTTATTACTCAATTATTTAGGTTGGAGTGGGTGGGGAATCAGTGGGGTAAACCACAAGTAAATAGTCCTGGTCTTGTTGTTGGTCTGACACTATTCTGCTTTCATCCTACTTATCCATTTCTCTTAGGCCGTTTCAAAGGAAAAGCTGGATTTGTACATGTTTGGTTTTATTTTCAAAAGGACTCACAGAGTTTCTCTCCAAACAAATGTCAGAGATTAAAGAAGTACCCGGGTAGGAGAACATTAATTGCCTTTTAAACAGTCAATTACAGTAGTGAAGTTAAGAAAGGAGGTAGGTGTTTTATCAAAGAGCTTCCTGCATGCTCTGTTACCAGCTCCTCTGTGTGAGGCAACAACAGGGATATTTTCACACTGTGAAAACACTGACTTTACAACACATTTCTGCTCCAAATGGAAAGCTCACCTGCCTCCTCAATACATATCTTCTTCCCTGTTTACATTACTCTTGCTGCTCTTTTTCCCAGAGCCCTCTGTATGTCCTATCTGCTGAAAACAGAGTGCAGTCAGCAACATTAGACTTGAACTTTCTACCTCCTGACACTAGAAGACTCAAAAAAAATAAAGACAAATCAAACTGTCCCATTTCTAGACATTGTCTGTACACTGATCTCAGAATCAAAACCTTTTCTGATCACAAATAATAAATGATGTGACTTCACTCATGATAAATGATGCATCTTTCTGCAAACAAAGCTTAGCCAACTGTGTCATGCAAACACGCTATTTCCTTGACTGGGACTGTTACCCTTGCCATGGGTAACGTGGATGAAGCACAGCCATGAAACTCATCGTTGGTTCTGGGGGCAGCTGTGGCTCTACACAGAGTCCCAGAAGAGTACCATTTGTCTACTGTTGTTTTACAGCTAATTGCCCCTGCCTCTTGGCTCCTATTAGAGCAGTTATATGGCTTACAGAAGCGGGAGCGTCTGTCCCTGGCTGCAGGGCACAGGATGGAGAGTCTTAAGAGAAAGTAGGCTCTGTGCATGCCCAGTGTGACCAGCCAGACCCATTCTGCCCCAAAGTATCCAGTGAGGTTACAAGAGTAACACAACAAGGCAGGGTGCCTGGTTCCTGAGAGCAGTCACTCACCAGTGTGTTAGAACAGGCTTATCTGTCGCATCACTTAAAAAAGAGATCCCATTTATACAGATCCAGCCTCCCAGGTTAGCTTCATTTGTTTCACTAAGAATACATACAGTCTTAGCAGACATGCCATTTGCAGGGCTGGGATAAAATCCTACTCTCTTTGCAAATAAGAGGTAGAGTCCTGAGATGCACATGGTTTCACTCCCTGGATCTTTACACTCATTCTCTCACTCTTAGGATACTGGAAATGAAGGATTTTCTATCCTGGGAATGACCTGCCCTCCTTTAATGCTTCCTGGGTCAAATCAGACTTTTGTTCTCTTCCCAATTCTATGCCCTCCACCAATATGTTATCACATACTTTTAATATCTTTCAGACAAATGGAAGTTTTAGGATGAATTACACTCAGTTTCACTGTCATCCAAATCCCAGACACAATGTTATCACCACAGACAAAAGAGCCCAGGGATCTGCTTCATACACCTGTAAGTTTGCTCTGCCTTTGTACTGGTTGAGTACATAATGGTCAACACTATAGCTTAAAGAGTCCTCAAAACAAGACAGACTTTTTAAAAAGTAGCACTACCTCACTCTAAGGGAAAAATGATCTTTTGACTGAGAAATGCCCTCTGCTCTGCTGTCTTTGGGCCTCAATGGCTGCACAGCTGCATGTAGGAAGTGTGAACTGAAAGTGATGCCAGAAAGAGAATGCCGTGGTCTTGCTGGCATGAAACCTATTATTTTTGTAACCCGTGCCAAAAAGGCACTTGACATATTATGGTCTGGAACATGCCTATAGTCACAGACTGGCTGACTTTGATTGCTGGGTGTAGGCAGTAACCAAGAAAGGAGACGTTTTGCGTGTAATTACAGTGTTACAGTGCAATAAGATCATGGGTGAATGTGATGGATTTTCCTCCCTCTGTAAAGAAGTTGCTAGTTTCTTCAGTAGCTCCTTCTCTGTAGAAACAGTATGTTAAGACACTGCTCATGATACACCTTTATGCTACAGGACACACAGCATCCCATGGCAAAGCCATCTCTAATTGGCAGGCCTATCTGCTGATCTCACCTCTCATGGAACAAAAGAAATCATTAATCCACAAGAATTCAAGAATTCAATAGACATTTAAGCAGAAGGTCAGGTACCTAATGGGCTGTCAAGCTCAGGCTGTCTATTCCCTGTCTTCCAAGCTCTCCAAGTTCCCAGGCCTTGACTGATGGTCCTCAGCAGCTGGGTACTTTGTTTTCCTGCCAAAGCACTATGAAGGCCTGAGCACAGGTGACTGCTTTGCAAATTTAAGTTGAGATGACATAGTCTGGCTTCTCTGAAGGAGAGAGGAGAAAAAAGGAGCTGTGAAAAGGTACACAGCAAGGTCTGAGAAAGATATGAAGGATACTATTTGTCTTGTATCACTAGCATACTTTGAGAGAAGATAAATATACTTCCAGGTGTCTACACTGTGCTTTTTGATCCAAACACTACTAGAATTGCAGTAGGTTTAGGATACCTCATAGCAAGGATGGTTGAGACACAGATAAAGGTAGCATGCATGGCTGTACGCATTGCCCAGATCTTTTTCACTGCCACAGGTTATGGAGGGAGTTTGAAAACTAATGCCTGGAATGTAGAAACATTGCTATAGCTCCCAGAAATTTCCAGGAGGTTCAGAAAGAGGAGAGAGCCCTTTCCATATTTGCTGGGACCCAGCCTGCTGTGCATACTTGCTTTTGAACAGTCTCGTAAAACTGAAACATTTTTTTCCAAACACATCACAGGTCACGTAAGCTTCCCATGGGATATATTGGTTACAGATGTTTTCATGTAATAAAATATTCCACTCAACTGCAGTATTTCTAACTGATAATGCTAAAACTAAATTACCCTTGTCTAATGGTTATGTCCCCAATGTACTTCTTGCCATGGTAAACACTGGCTCATTTGTTACCATTTAGGCAACATAATATTTAATTTTTTTATGAGAGTATGCCACAAACCCAACATATTTCAGGTTTGCAAAAACTTCAACATAAGTTTAAAGTTTTAAAAAATATATATTTATTTTTTTCCATATTTGCAGAATAAATTATACCTCTAAGTTTCAGCATTATCAATTTGCATTTAAAAACTGTCACTTTTAAAGCACGAATCATTTTAATAATTTTCCGAGATTTCACTCTTGAACTTGAAATTATTGAAAAATAAATTTTTTCTTTGGTTTTATCTGGTGAAAAGTATGGGGTTAATAATGAAATACGCAATTTGATTTCGTCCTGGCAGTGTGGTTAGGAACAAAAGGTCATTGTGATAGTATCTCTAAAATGATCAAGTAGTCTAAAATAAAAATATTTTTATAAAAAGAAAGGGAGGAATAGGAGATGATTGTTTTCAAAATCTACTTACAATATAGCAATAAAAAGTAGAGCTATGAAAAAGAGAGAAAATATGATAAAGGAAATTTAACTAGTATCCCGTAACAAGGAACATCCCATCTTGTGTACTTGTATTGTATTATGTTTCTAGGAAAACTAACACTTCATCATTTTTATTTAAAAGATTAAAGCACTAGGCCTGAGACATCCATTCCCCTTTGCATCCTGTTTTGGACCATTGAGACCCCCTCCTTGGATTTCAAATACCTCCATTAAGAAAAATGGAACAAAGTGTCTCTTGAGGTGATACTATTGTTTCTATGTTGCTGCTTCAAGGAAAGTCAACCTGTTCTAATGTTTTAGAAGGACTGGAAACATAGCACGAGCAGAGTGTTGTCTGAGGACCAAGACTGTAAGATGCATCAGCACAACTGGCATTATACCTAAAGTAGAATCTGTCCTTTTTTAAGAAATGGAAGTTGGTAAAACCTGAAAGTAGGGTGTTTAGACTACATTAAAAAAAAAAAATAAAGTTATCCAAACTCTGCAATGCCATGATCCAGGTGTTCACTGCTTTAATATATCATATCCTTTCTGAGCTAATTGCAGTCACCAACCCTGATAAGCAATTTTTGCAGCTATCAATTTCAAATGTATGCCTCTGCTTGGTATAGTAAGACAACATCACTTGCATGCTTTAAAAACTCACTATGAGTGAAAAATATGGGAGAACTTTCCCGCAGCCCCCCATCCCAATTGAAAGGGTAATTTAATCTCCAGAAAATCACCTGGGGAAAAAATGTCATTCAGATTGATGGAGAGGTTTCCTAAACACAACAGGTCTGAATCTGACCTAAATGGCTACACAGTGTCCGGAAAGAGATGGACTTTGCTTCGTTCCAAGCCATGCATCAGGAAAACTTTACCCAGCACAGATATTCATTATAGTCCTGCCAGTATGCCTGTCACTCTACTTCTCATCATTATATTTGATTAGCTGCATATTTTTTCTAGGGTTGATGCAGTAATTAAGATTGCCAGCATGCACAGGAGGCAATAATGGTTCTCTGGCATTCAGGAGGGAGATCATGCAGCACATGAAATTCTAAGCAAAAGCCCTGTTCTCACATCTCAAAATAACATCGAGGACAGAAACAAAGCATTGCATTGTGACCAGTCACTCACTTTCTGAAAAAAGTACAATCCAGTTTTTCTAAGCAGACACTTTCACACAGAAAACTGAAGCCCAATCTGCTGCTACTTAAAAAATTTAAACTGCTTTGGCAGTTTTTAGGGTGGTATATGACTAAGCAGCAGTAAGAGCAGTAGTTGCTGTGCATCAGTGACTTGAAAAAACATGAGTCTAGCAAACTCGAATGCTCCTTTCCTCTTCCCTTAAACAGCCTCTAGCATGGTAACAACCAGTAACGTGAAGACAGAACTCCTTTGAGATCCAGCATCCTGGGAAAAGAACTAGCTTTCTGGAATAAAAATCACCTAGAGTCAGCAATAGACCTGATCTTCCAGGACTGCCCCTGGGAGCTGTGTTCCTGCCAGTCAGCAGGACACTGCCCATCGAGCATTGGCTACTGCAGAGGCTTCCACAACTTCCCCTTTTCCCTCGCTATATTTGCTGGCTGCCACAAAAAAAAAACTCATCAAGTTGACAATACTCCCTGGGGTGAAAAACTATTATTTTGAATTCATTTTTTGTATGTTTGGTGATATCTTTGTCTTGCCTTGCTTGCTTAAGAATAGCATCCAGAAAGCACAGCTAAGATGCCCAACAGTGTCATTTGTCTGTTGCTAATCTTCTTCCTTTCCCCAGCCCCTTTACTACATATTTAATATATCCAAAACTGCATGCTGGCTTCCCTGGATGTTTCACTTTTCAAATAAATGCCTAATTAACTCACCCTTTATTTTAAACCATCATATGCAGCAAAATGCTCCAATTAAAAATGGAATGCCTTCTAATTTAAGCCCAAAGGTTCTGTTAAGGCAAGTTTCACGAATCCTAAAAATAGAAATGCATTCATAATTTTCTCCTCACTTTAATTAGGCTTTTTTTTTTTGCTTGAATTTAAATATCCCTCTGCAGTATCTTCAACTGCATTGCAGTAGTAGGAACCCCACGCACAACACAAGAACCATAAGATGAAAGATGACTTGCCTTTTTAATTCTTCCACTCAGGGAGGAGTGTGAAGTGAAGGCATGCGTCTCAGTTGCAATTAAGTAAGAGAGCCTTCAGAAAGATGAGACTCCCAGAACCAAATGAAACTTCTAGTTGATTTGTGTATAGAGAGATCTTGGTCCTTCAATGATCTATAGTCTTAAGTGATGTGGAAGAAAATAGCATTGTGGCAGCCAAGGTGATGGTGAGATAACTAATAGTGTAGCAGTCAGACTAAGGGCAAGTCAGTTTGGAGCTGAAAAACATGCTCTGTGGGGCTCTCTGAATGACATTACTTATAGCAGTCACGGAATGCAAGGTCATGCTTCTTCAAACACAGGTTAAACTTTGTAAGGCGGTGAACTAATTTGGAAAGCAGTGACTTGAAGAATGACTTCAGGGCCATGGTGAGCCACAGCTAAAACACCAGCAGAGATGGAGTGGCTAGGATGATCAATGAGATACTTCAATACATGAGCTAAGGGAAGTCACAAAACAGGAAACATCATTGTAGCACTTTAGAGGACCATCATTAGGAAGCTGAAGTTGAGGTTATCCAGGGCAATGGGGTGGTAAGAAAATAATGCTAAGTGACGTAGTCATGGACCTGCTGCCTACTTTGCCTGGGCCAGAGCCAATCTTCCTCCTGTTGCTGCTGGCAGAAGTGGTGATGGGAGGATAGGCCACACTCTCTTACTCTCTTCCTTCTTCCACAGCTGAAGTAGAAAGCCCGGATCTTCAGGCTGTATTCACTCTACCCTCAGTCCTGGAGCAGCAAAAAGTCTGTTTCTCTTACATTGCTGAGATGCCTGAGACTGGTTCTGTCACTTCATACAGCATTACTGAGATGATTATGAGCATACATGGCCATGCCTGGCATCCATACTGCACGAAAGAGCTTCACAAATCGGAAAGAATTCAGGATGGAGCTGCGAGAAAAATTTGAGTCAGGACAAGATGCCCTAATTCAAGAGTCTGAAGTAATTCAGTTTGTTTTCACAAAAGGAAAGTTCAGAATGGCTTGATCACAGTCCATAAATACTTAGATTAGTGAGTGATATTTAATAAAGGGCATAACAAGACACAAAGCTGAAACATGGAACTTTGAAGCAAAATTCAAGTAAAACTGAGGAGGAAGTCTTAGAAATGAAGGCAACTAAGTCACTGGAAATTTTTACACTTGCATGCAGTAAATTGTCACCTTAAAGTCTTTTTAAAAAAATTGAGATTGCATGTCTTTTAAAAATATTATCTATCTCAAGCAGAATTTGCAAGTTGAGTGAAGTGGTGAATTTGTACAAGCGTATAACACTACAGCTGAGCAACCTAGATGATCATAACGTTATAAAATCCATAAGCATATATTTATTTCTTAATTAGGCTCACAAAAATCCATTTTTTCCTGTATCTGCTTTAAAGGAATACATCAGCTTTGCTGAAATCAATCTGAACTTCTAACTTGAGCTTTCTGCTCTAGAAGTTTTATGTGTCTAGCTTTCTTCTCTTCAGACACTGTGAAGAAGCAACCCAAATACCTGAGACTGAGCGCAGTAAATTTGAAGATAAGATCTGTAAGCTTTCAAGTAGTTCCCCTAATTCAGGAGCCCCAAAGCACTGGTGTGCCTCCAGGGACAATTCCAAGCAACCTTGGAACACTCCAGCATGCAGGATTAGATGGAGAGCAGAGGCTTATCAGCTATAGCTCCTTGACCCTGGCCAATCCAGTTATGCTAAGGAGGCCAGTATGGGAGGTATCTTGATATTTACACATTTTCTGGCCACTGGACAAGTAAATAGCTTCACTAAGAGTGCAACACAGAACTGAGCAAAGCAGGATAGCCTGAGTATATCCAAGTTTAAGTCCGTACCTTTGAAATCCACTGCAAAATTTCTGCACACTTTAATAAAAGCATGAACATCTCAGGAGTGATATTATGTGATGGCAGCCCTTTGTAACAGTCCGGGAGCTTTAGGAATAACGCTTTTATAAGGACAGGAGACAAACTCAAAAAAGGCACATTCTCCCCTCTGTGTCAGCTCTTCTGCTGAATTGTTTGCAAATCCCTAGTCCTTTTTTCTCTCTCACCATAAGAGGCATTTAGGGATTTTATGATCTCAGGATGGAAAAATATTAATCAGAAACAGCAGCAACAATTTCTCTTTTTCTTCTCAAATCTGTGTGGCATTAAGTATAATTACATAAATAACTGGAATGGCAGAAACAGACAATTGCTGGCTTTGTATGGGTATTGGAAAAGATTATACTGTTTCTATCATGTCTCTCGAATAATGGGCATCTTCCAAGTCTACTGTCAAGAAGACCGCTTGCTGCTTTAATGCTGATATGAAAATAATCTTGTAAAAATACCAAGAGAGGGTCTTTCCACATACTTTCCAACAGGAAAGATTACTTAAATAAACCGTTTAACCTGCTATTGACCTAAAACCTAGTTACATAAATGTTTTAAAAATTACTTATCCATCTTGAGTAGATAAAAGTAATCTAGTGAAGTCAAGGATAACATAGGAAGTCCCTTAATGATGGCTGCATTCTCTGCAGTCTCTATTAGCACATAATTTTTCTGCTGGCAAAGCAGATTCAACTGAACTGCAAGAACACATGCATGGCATAGATTTTCCTCTTTGTAAAGAACTGGAACGAGACAGATACATATAAAGGAAGTGTGAAAATCTGTGAAGAGCTCTTACAAGGAGAACCTCAACTATTCTTTCCTCATTTTTTAATTACAAACATTGCTATGCCTTCTTTTAAAAACAAACAGTAAAAATTACAGAGTCCATATGGAAGTTGAACATGGAGCATGTGTCTACCAATACCTGAGCTAACATCTCAAAGTCAATAAAAACAAGTGCATAAAACACTTGCTCCAGATTGCTGAACAAGTGTTCAAAACAACTGAGATCAATTCTACCCAATTCCGTGTGGATGCAGAAGAGATAAAAAGTGCTACAGGCATCCCACTGCAATGTGGGCAAAGAGGAGAACATGTTTATCAAATCCAATGGGCTATCAAAGGAAGGCAGACAGAGGCTTCATCTACCAAAAGGCCCTGATCTTTAACATCCTGCGTTTGCTGGCAGTGTGAGCAATCTCTCTGTTCAGTGGTGTGTAATGAAAAGAGCCTCCCCAGGTGTTTTGACTCTCTTCCCCTGCAATCAGGGTGGCAAGGCCACTTGCAAGTTTGGAAGTCTTCAGGATTTTGTCTGACAGCATAAATGTTATGTTTTTTCATGAGCTGAACCAGTCATGTGTTCCATTTCACGCTTTTGCCACCTGTGTATACTGAGTACATAGGATAGGATGATTATGTTTCAATGGTCAGAACTGGCTTGTAAAAAGCTTTAGCTGCTATAGTGTCATCCAAACCTTTGTTGGTTTGTTATCCAATCAGATAACTCTTTCAAGCATTTACCTTCTTCACTTTAAGGAAATGGCATCTTTGGACAGACCCAAAGAACAGCCTTGTGGTCCACAGTGGCATTTGGAAATGGTTAGGATGCTGTTAACCTTGTCCATGCAACTCCAAAAGGCTGCAGCTGTCCCAGGAGGTGTTTCCTGGCTGTGTACCTGCCCAATACCAATTTTTTGACACACGCAGATGATTTTCTTTCCACTTCTTTTGGAAAAGCTGTATTTTTTTTTTAAAAAAAACCTCCTCATTAATAAATCTCTATCTCACCAGCCACATATATTTCCACCTCCTGAAGTGTTAAAACAAAAACCAAACCAGCTCTTGATACTTCTGTCAATAAAGAGCATACTCAGGATCAAAGGAATAAAAATGCTAATTATGCTGCACTCTGTAACACTTCTCTCTCAAGCCAAGTGCTCTGATTAAGTTAACCTAATGCTAATTATAATAGTGTTTAGCACAGCTGGGGCCAAAGAAAAGCCACCTTCTACCAAAGCATGGTAACCAGCCTCAGAATGAGATCAACCATTTTTATATCATAATAGAAGCTTGTCTATGATCCCCAGAATAGAAACTGCTAATTTTAAATACACAAAACCATGTCCGGTTTCTTTCATTATTAAAAAAAATGAATTGTGGACTATTTAAAAAATTGTTGTGGGGGTTTTTTTGTCATTTAAAAAAAATACTGTAGTCAGAAGCTGATCGCCCAGAAATTAAGTTCCTGGCTCCTAAGGGAACGTACAACAAGATAACACATCTTTGCAATCTAAAGAGGAGCTCGCTCTTCTGCCTTTTCTCAGTCAATATCACATGGCTGTGAAGTATGCTGGTGATGAGAGAGGAAGGCCACAGTACTCTACACTTTCATTTAAAATGGAATGAAGTAGCTCGCAATTATTGGCTAAACCACCTGCTACATTTCAGCAGCACATTTGGACAGAGAACAGGGGCGATAGCACTGGTGAAAAATGACGGCTGAGTGTAAGTGAAAGGTAATCCTCCCCACTGATACCATGGAGAGGAGAAAAAATATAATAAATCAGTAAATCCATGCAGCTCAGAAAATTATATCTTCAGTGGATGCTTACAATCCTTGTTGCACATAGCATGACTGGAAGAAAGAGATTTTTAAATGGTTACGTAGTTACAACCATATCTTCCATTCATCACTTCCCTCCTTGAAGAACTCATCAGTGTCTACTGGCAGTGCCTTCTAGCGCACCTGCTTGGAGGCTAAGCACCACTTGCCACAAAGGAGCTAAAAGGTAAATAAACTACCCTCACTTCAGTATCACTCTTCAACATGTCTGTTTTGTACTTACTCAGCCTCCCTGAGATTCTGAGCAGCAGCAGATGAGCAGACTGTTTTTCAACATGAATTCAATAATTAATTCTAAATTAAACAAGTCATCTAAACATAGTGATGTAACTAATGCTCATGAGTGGACACATTCTTTCTAAATTCCAAGTGTGTTCCAAGTACTTTTGTTTCACTGCATAGATTCAGCAATCACTGACACTCTTGTTATGGAGCACTTTCTGACTCACTTCTCATCTATTGCATTGGCTCAATTATACACACACACATCTATAATAATAAATGCAGCACTGTTTTATGTAAATATATGTAAATTTCTGACAAAGTCAGAAACAAATTTCAAACTATATTGTCCCTAAACCTATCCAGCAGTTTCAATCGAATGCAACACCCTTCTACTTGTAGGTTGTTTGGCCATTAGAGTTCATGCTCTGTTAAACAAATTCTGTCTTCAGTTACTCCCAGAGGTGAAAGGAGAAAAAAGTAAAATTGTTGTTTGGTTTAGTATGTTTGCAAAATGTTTGGAGATACTTTGGAATAAGAGACAGTAAAAGTAGGTTTTGTTCACAATTAACACCTGTGTTTTAGACAAAACTTTAAAACTATAGAAAAAATATTCAGAAATATTAAAAACTCTCTCTAAAATGCAGTTATAATCTCAGAATAAACATAAAGAGAAAGCAAGAATTTATTTACTCTACAGAATAAATTTTTCATTTTTCTCCTGTTTTTATTTTTTTTAATGGAAAAATCTTCATTTGAATTCCTTACTGTTTTGATAGGTCAGTAAAGGTTTAAGTGGCTTTAATCCACTGTCTGGGCAAAGAGGTTTACTACCTCTTTGGTTTGGAAGGGAGAGAGAAAAGGTTCTTCAGAAGGGAAATGCAGTATCAATAACAATAGCAATAACAGCTGAGCTGTTAGATATCAAAATGGATCACAGCATCCCTTGAAAGGGTAAAGGCTATGAACAGCACATTGCCAATATCATTATTGAGAAAACAAGTATTGTGACACCAGGTAGTATTAAATCTCTTGGATATGAGTCAGTGCTATTTCAAAAGTCTGCTCATGAGGGATTTCAGTCTGTCACACACATAATAGAAATACAGCAATACAGTGAAAATTAGGGCATTTGAATCCTCTACTTTTTACTGACATCATCAGATGTGTGACCCTGTAGTTGAGAATATACCCATCTGCCTCTTGCCTTCTTGGGAGTCACAGATCCTTCTAGACTTGGCTGCTTTATTCCAGCACTTTGCTCTGCACCCTTTTGCATATGTGGGGGAGATGGATTTGGGATGAAAAACAGGGAGGGGAAAAAAGATACCTCATCATCCCTCAATTCCTCCCTCTCTCAGCTGCTAATTGGCAATGGCCAAGCCCTATGGAAAGAATCACAGTTATATTATTACAGGGTGCAAGCAGAAGCTACAGCTGGCTGGTGAAGAGTAATGTGCAAGACTGGTTATTTGCAAGTTAGGGTACTACTCATTGTTGCATACAGTCAGGGTCATAATACCACTCTATATTTTATATATCTCCCATTGCTTAGGTAAGCTCAAACGTTAATTTTTATTTACTGTTTGCATTTCACACCAAATTGATTTCCACTCCATGCATGCATACTTCCAGGGCAGTTGGAGAGAAGATTATGTAGTAGATACTCATGTACCATGGTGATGTGCATAACAGAGCAAAAATGGTGGAATAATAGGGGAAGCAGAAGACTAAACTGCATACTATAACACTAAGACAGATAGTTTCCTGCGAGGACTTTATATGAATGTTTGCATTGCCTACACTCAAAATGTTCAGAAATTACAGGTTACATCCTGCTGTTACCTATTCCAAAGCACTAAGAATCTGTCAGTAGAAAATGCAAAGCAAACTAAAGAGATCTGCCTAAATTCACAGTTTTATTACAACTGTGCTTTTTGCTGTAAAAAAGCAATACTCTTATGTACTATCTAAATACCTCTCTTTATTATAATCATAGAAGCTATTAAAGCATGGTCACCAAAATGTTTGGATTTGGATGAATTTTAGAACATTAATTACCTAAACTTTAACTCTTGAAATAATATCAGTTAATGATATGTGCTTCACTTGGGAGTCAAACACTTAAAGCAAAAAGCTGATGTCTGACAGATTGAAAGTAATTTCACATTGAAGTAAATTAAATGAATTTCCCAGATGTTGCTGTAAGAAGAGACTCAACGAGGTGAAATGAAAGTCACTGCTGATGCATTCAGACACCTACCACAAAGTTCCTAAGGAGGAAACATTTTAAAATCAAACTGAAAACAGGAGAAATCAGAGTTGGGAAGCTTACAGTCCTACTGACAGTCTTCATCAGAGCATTTTGTGGCTCTGTCATTTCACAGGGAGTGGCCCACATTTGTGTATGGGAAATGCTACATAAACACTAGAGTGTAATGAGTCTTAATCAAAGGGTGCTGCATAGTTAGGAGCTGTTTCTCTCTTCCAGGTGAGGTGAAAGAAGATGAAAAACAAGATTTGCAGGCCTATCTTTAATACTAGTTAGTTTTCTGAGATCTGCCACAGCAAAGGATCTGGAAATTTACCTAGGATCTGGAAATCCTAACCTTTCCTTTTAAAGCAGGTTTTCCAGTAGATAGAAATTTATATCATTGCCTTGGGCAAACATCAAGAGCTAGCAGCATCCTTGCATTAAAAAACCTTCAGAAATATCTCTCCTTCCCTCCTTATCCCATTACTGCCACTCCACTTGAGTAGCATCTCTTTCTACTGTACTCCAAGTTGAGCAGATATCCCACAAGTTTAGAAAGATGGGGAGGAAAGGAAATTTACAATCTGTTCCTTTGTTCCTAGACCACACAGAAGCTTATATGCTCAGATCTCTATGAGTTGTGGAGGGAAGCTCACATATCAGGTGCATAAGCAGGGCACTGCCTAGAGACCAGCCAAAAGTGTTCTTCCTCTCAGGCCAATGATGTATTTTCCATATTCTCTGCACTACTATCTCTTAGTAATTTCTTCGTCCAGCTCTCCATCTATATCCTTGGAGGTATTTGGGTTACTACTCCTTCTCAATGCTGGCAATGTGGAAAAAAGAAAATTCCATATGTGACTTTAGTATCACAGACAATCCAGGCTTTTACCTATGTATTTGCAAGACATGTTCCTACTGAAACAACGAAACTGGCTATGCTCACTTCCTGTTCTGTTAATGCAGCCATTGCATTTTCCTTAGCACCTGCCCTCTCCCCTTTTTTTTTTCTTTGTCATGTTCCACTAAATTATCATACAATAAAGTAGAAAAAAAATTTAATGAAAAGTAGTGATTATGTTAACTTTATCCTCTTATTAGGATTACAGATTTTCCACCGTTTACTTGGAAATCTGCTTTAAAGCCCAACAGATGTCAACTTTTCGTGCTTGAGTAACAAGAGCATCTATTCCATTCTCATCTTATGACCAAGGCAATGTATCAGGGGGTCCAATTTTCAGAAAAAGCCACCACACCAAAGTCAATAGTGAAATACCATGGAAGACAGAATACAGAGTTATAAAATCCCAAAGGAACAAAAATCTTTGATACATCACATACAAAAATCAATGTTTTGGCTAGACCCTTAGATTCTTGGGACACACCAATTTCATTCTCTAACTTTATAAAAAAGACTGATAACTTTCTAGATTTGGTAGCTACAAACAGAGCAAAACAGAGCTAAAATTCAGATATGTATTTCAAAATGTTTTGGTAGGCAGGTTGATAAACTGCTCTACAAATACCTTTTGTATGTTTCACACTGTCTTTCTTTGCATACATCCAGCGGTATAACAGTAACAGCTAAACCACAGTGCTGGAATATTACACTAGCCCCTTCCTTTAACTGCAAGGAAAAAAACTTCTGACTCTATCCCCAATTTTTAAAATATGTAAGGCAGTGAGAGAAAAACTACTGCAAATGAAACTTTCATCAACATCTATCAGCAATCCTGGCTGGTATTGCACACCCCTCCTTTGAGATCCAGCTCCAGGCCAATACTCATTTGTTTCACGTTGCTCAATACAGTGAGACCAGGACAGGCTGGAGAGTTGGGTGGGGAGAAATTGAATGAAACTCAACAAGGGCAAGTGTAGAGTCTTGTATCTGGGAAAGAATAACCCCGTGTACCAGTACAGGTTGAGGAATGAACTGTTAGAGAGCAGTGTAGGGGAAAGGGACCTGGGGGTCTTGTTGGACAGCAGGATGACCATGAGCCAGCAATGTGCCCTCGTGGCCAAGAAAGCCAGTCCTGGGATATATTAGAAGGGGTGTGGGCAGTAGGTCGAGAGAGGTTCTCCTCTCTCTCTCCTCTGCCCGCATTAGACAGCATCTGGAATATTGTGTCCAGTTCTGGGCCCCTCAGTCCAAGGACAGGGAGCTGCTGAAGAGTGTTCAGCACAGGGCTACAAAGATGATGAAGCGGAGCATCTCCCTTATGATGAAAGACTGGGGAGCTTGAAGACAAGGGGAGTGACCTCATGAATGTTTACTAATATGTAAAGGGTGGGTGTCAGGAGTATGGAGCCTGACTGTTCTCAGTGATGTGCAATGATAGGACAAGGGGCAATGGTTACAAGCTGGAACACAAGAGGTTCCAAAGAAACATAAGGAAAAACTTCTTCACTGGGAGGGTGATGGAGCACTGGAACAGGCTGCCAAGATGGGTTGTAGAGTCTCCTCTGGAGACATTCAAAACCCACCTGGATGAGTTGCTATGTGACCTACTCTAGGTGGTCCTCCTCTGGCAAGGGGTTTGAACTAGATGGTCTTTCAAGGTGCCTTCCAACCCTTGAAATTGTGATAAATACAGATTACTGTTGTTTGCCACTAACTGTATCACACAGAAGTGTGAAGCATTTTTGGACAGGAGGAACACACAAAAACACACAGAGAAGAAAACAGAAGACAACAAGCCCCCTAAAACATTTCACAATACTATGAAATATTTTGTTATCCTCAAAGCATGCAACAATTATTTTAAAGGTAATTAATTTGTGTGTAGTAATTGTATGAAGTGTCAATACTCAATAAATTCAAGTCATATAACAAAATACTGGCTTTTTATTTTTAAGAAGCTTTTTAAAAGAAGAGACCCCACACTTATGCCGTTAGCATAATGATGTTATTGCACAGTCTTCTCCTCACTGCCATAATTTATAAGAGAGGAAAGAAATCCAAACAGAGCACAACACTGAGTAAAAACTGAATGCCATAAAATGTTTTCTTTTAATAGTGGCTTTTTTTTTTTTTTTCTTGAATGTATTCTCTTCCATATACCCCTCTGAAAGCTGCTATGAGAACACTACCATTTTGGATGACAAGGTGACCTTTCCTTGGTGAAAGGAAACACAAAAATTTTCATTTCTGGTACCAAGATCTATAAATGCATTTCCTTGCTTTTGCTAGGCTATACAAAGTTCATACACATAGAGGAAGGACATTACTCTCAGATAACACAAAAAAAAGCAAGCAAGCAAGCATAGAAGTTGAAGATTGCCGTGAAAACTTTAGTCTGTACAAACAAGAGACTCATTTTTACCTCCAAAAAGGTTAAGGTCACCAGACTGGCACTCACAATTTCTTACCATGGGGGACAAAAGAATACACCACAAAGCCAGAAGCACACGTATCACAATTGGCAGCTGGCTTGAAAATGCTCAAGTTCAATTGACGATGAAGAATGAATTACCCTTATGTTTGAACAAAAAACCACAAACCAACCTGATCTCACCAGGCCAGAAGCACAACCACATTCCAGGCACAATGTGTGACAGCACACAGAAAGCAAGTTTCAATTTATTCTGCACATTTGAGCACACACAAAAGCCTATATGGTTGTCATTAAAATAAAAGATATCTTTAGACTTCTGTAAAAGCACAGAGTGATTTAGGTTCTTACTCTCATGCAGAAGAAAAAACTTACCCTCCCATTTGTTGTGCTTCCTCCTGGATCTAGAATTAATTGCCCTATACTATTTTCATATCTATAAACAATCACCAGCAGTTTAAAGATCTTCCCTTATTCCTTCCACTCTTTTTTTTTTTTTTTTTAAATGGAAATTTCTTTGACAAGAAGCAACAAAGCATTCTCTCTGAAAGAAAGAGCACTACAGATACACATCACTTTCAGCAAGGACATTCACATGCAACTCCACAGAGTTTACTTAGATGAGTTTAACAGTCTTCTCAAAAAAGAGCTATAAACCTTTCATGAAGGGTAGCTTTGGTGGTAGAAGAGGTTTAACAAGCTCTGTCATTAATGACCAGTGTCTTTGGGGTGTTCCTTTGGTGAGCCTTGAAGGAGCAGGTGTTTCTGCTGCAGCTTTTCTCCCTGCTTTATACAGTGTCTGGCACCTTTGCCCTGTGTGCCAGGCCAGCCAGTGAGCCGAGCTCATCCATCAGACTGTGCCGAAAGGACAATTATGCACAACAGGATAGAGGGAACTGAATAGCTGACAAAATAATTTGCAGAATTACCTTTGTCTGCATTCAAAACCTTGCTCTTATGTATATCTGTGTAAAAAAGTGATTGCAGTGTAAGTATGTGCAAGGCAAATATGGTGTGAGATTTTTAATCTGGATTTTATGTAGGACCTATTCAGGTAAGCAGTGTAGGACAAAGAGCTTGAAGGGCAAGTGAGGAGAACAAGTATCTACTTAATATCAATTGAGACACTGAGGAATTAGAAGAAGGCTTCAATTATGAGAGTCTAATGTGACCACTTTATTTTGCTGCTTAGACCCCTATCTATGAAAAGTTTTCCTCACTGGAACACCACCACACCTTGCAGAGGCTACTGCTTGCATTTGAGAGAGACTATCAAATATATTTTGACACATTGTGCAAATGAGTCAGAAGGGGCTGAGAAACATCAGGAACCTAAGAATACAGTGAATTAAACATAACTAGAGTGTGCAAAACAGAAATCAAGGAACAGTCCATTTGTATCAGCTATAGGTGTTTATGGAAGAAAATTATGTCAATGTTTGTTATACTACAGGAAACACTCTGGATTAATTTGTAATTAAAAGGGAAGTTTAATGTATTTAGCTACTTAAAAATTATGCAGTTACAATTTAGACAAACTATTGTTTTAATTTAATTAAAAGCTAGTGATTTTATTACATTGCACATAATATGAATCTTGAAAAAAAAACTCTATGAAATTAAATGAAAATTTTGCTTCCTCGTTCTACTTCCCTCCAGCATGCTTAATTCAAATGCTATTACTAGTTTTTTGTTGACGTATCATCTAAAGGCAGGACAGAGGGAACTGAAAAAAAGGTTTGGCAAGGATAATTAGCTTTTGTTAAGTCAGAAGCTACCAAGATTTGCACTCCTAAATATTAAAGAGAACATTAACTTAGTAACAAATTTCTACAGGAAGTATTTTAGTGTTTGCAGCCTGCAACAAAATAATTAAGAACAAAACAAACTACAATAATATCAGTTATCACTGGAATTGATTTAATGGGCATTTTTTGTTTGTTCCTCTAAGAGAAAGATAAACAAGTCTTCAATAGCACTTATGTGATTCATAAGACTCTGAAGAAAAAAGATACATAAATGAAAGGAAATGTCTAGTTAGAAATTGTCTTACCACTTAAAACATCCATTTTTCATTAGGAGAAACAACAGTGGTGCCAGTGGCCACATCACCTCTCATTAACTCCAGAAAATTATTTCGCAAAGTGAGAATGCCCTTGTGAGTGACAAAGATGCATTAGGTCTCTCCTCAGGAGTTACATATGAACTGTATACTCCAGTGATACTACAGGAAATCTATACTTGAAGAGACAGTCCACTACAGCCAAAGGCATGCCTTGCAGCAAGACAAAAAAAAAAGCCCAAAACGAACGGAATCACAAACCCAGAACAAAACTAAAACCAGAAAATAGAGCAGTGAGCAGCAAGGAGCAAACAAACTACCTTGGAAGATGTAGGAGAAATATTAAGATATTGTGCTGACCACAGGAACACAGTTATTCCATCTTGGAGGCTGAGTCCTGGCTCTGTTTTCTTTACAGCCTTCACCTACACACAGGTCACTACAAAAGGCAAGTGGCATTCCAAAAGGGAGTCTTTATTCTGTGGTGATTTTTCTTTTCCTTTTCTTTTCTTTCTTTCTTTTTTTTTTTTTTTTTTTTTT
>WBNH01003102.1:218994-341953 GCA_013401255.1 Urocolius indicus | reverse complement strand
GGGGCGGGGCAGCGTTAAAGAGATCCAAGGACCTGCAAAGTATGTGACATACAACATCCTTCAGTCCTTTCCTCTTCCAAATAAAAACACAGTGCTAAATCAGGTGTGACTAGACAATTGCATAAGAAGACAGTGTGTTACTAAGAAAGCGACTTTGGTGTCCTCCAGTAAGAAGGACAAGTTTAACACCCCCACTACAGAGGGACTTTGCAAGCTGTAGACGAGTAACAGCTCTACAGAGGCAAGGTCACAAGTTAATTCAAGAGGTGGAACGAGGAGAAGCAGGGTGCAGCCAGAGGTTTTGTGATTTCATGGGTGGCTGCAATTTCCCACTGGATTGCAATCTCTTCTTGCACTGAGGAGGAGACATGGATCCCCCCACTCATGTATTGCATAGCTACTCTGATTACAGGGTAGCTCTTTACTCCATGATCTTTATTCTCTACGGTGTTCTGGCACAAAATCGGTTTAAATGTGGATGTGTGGGAATAGAATATACTACTCTCATTAGAGAGAAGAAAAAATCCTCAGCAAATCTCAGAAAACCACACAGCAAAGAACATATTCAATGTCATTTTAAGATACAAGCCGTGCAAGATCTAATGTATATAACAGAATGTTATACAGAATGTATATCAGGATGCATACTTCATTTCACTCTAGCTTTTTCAAAAAATAAAACTAACTGTTTTGTCCTCAAGCAAAAGTAGCCCCCTGTAAGATGCAGACACTGCACTACATAGACTTTTTCTTTTAAAAACTGTCTGGGAAACAAGTTTTCAGAAGCTACACAGGCTCCTCAACAAAAATACAGATCAGTCTGCATTTTATAGTCAGTGAATGATTAATGTCATTTGAAATCTAATCATAAACCCATTAGCCATTAAAAAAATTTAACAGAGCTGACAAGTAAAATATATTTTCAGCTAAAGAGTTTCAATGCAGCACCTTTCTGCTGAGAAAGTCTGTTTCCACGCAGAAAAGCTAATGCCTACAAAATAGATAAGACCAGGAGAAAAGTAAAACCAGTTAAGATGAATGACTGCAGTGTTTCACGTATCTTAAAAGTAATGAAATTTTAATGCTTATTTAAAAAAAAAGATTGTTCAATTAACCAAAATGATACGTAGTTTATTTTAAATATCATGGTATAGTTTGCTTTTCAATCTGTTAAGTGAAATGTCCCTATGTTCCCTGCTACTACGATTAGATAGTATGTTTTCTTCTGCCAGAGGTTCCTATTCACCACACCATTTGAGAAACTGGTGCCAGAATTGGTGATGAGAATGTATGGGAGTGGTGATCTTCTTGCTAAAGGATAGGAAAAATACCAATAGGGTGTTTGACTTCTGGCTTTATGCCTGAGAGATAACAAAATTGCCCTTGGAGCTGTGGTTCTTGCATGTTCATCCAGTGGATGAATGAAAGCCACAGCAGCATGGCACAAACAAACCAAGCAGGATGAGGACAATGCAGTCAGTTGTGTACTTTTCTGGTGGTAGAAGTAGAAATTGGGAGGAATTCCTGTTAACTACAAAATAAGGTGATAAACAGGCAGAGGAGTGTGAAAGGTATCTTTGCACAGGGGGCCCCAGCAGAGACAGAAGTTTCAATGCTGTTTGACAACTGAAAGCACCATCTAAAGCTGCAAACAAACTTAACATAGTATGGTATATGATTACCACATACCCATGTATAATGGCTGCTGTGAAGATGCCTAGCAAAATGCACTAAAAATGTGGGCAAGCACTCTTATTTTATGGACATGTGAACTGCCCTCCTTTCCTTCCTGCCCCTTAAGATCCTTCATCTCGGAAACCAGAGTCCTGACCTCATCCTGACCCAAGGCTGGCCAGGGTCCTGGACATCTACTGTGTTTGACCATTTAATGATATATAGCATCATTTAAGCAGTAGCATGTTCAGCACAATTCAAGAGAGCAGCATTCTCTTATATGAAAAAAAGAGATCAGCATGTTTCTGTTGGCAAGGCATTTTACAACTTTCAGTATTAAGCAGTAAAGGTACTTAACTTGACTTGGAGTATACCCATTTCAACATTAGCGATTAATAATGCTACATTGAATAAGAAAGCATGGTCACACTCCAGCAAAGGTGGCTGCCAAATGAGATGGGATCAATTAACGTGATATGAGGCTCCTTCTGGGCAACTGGAGGGCACTGAGCAGCTGCACACTTCATCCACCCTTTGAAGAGACAGTAACAAATGGGGATTCTACTGCTGCTTCTTTGACCTGTTACCTCCATGTTCTTGCTCTTGAATCAATCTGCACCTGTAGGAGATGTGTTTTTCCTACTACAAGAAAATAAAAGAGAGTGTCTCTGTCTGGAGTCTGCACATTCTCTCTGAAAGGCATGACGACTCTGTGGATGGTTTACCTGGCTGGATATGTGATTTGACAGAAAAGAGCATAAGGATAGAAAATAGGCAGAAAAGGGGTGAAGGAAGATCTAGAACAAGAGGCATTTGAATAGTATAATATGAGCATCAATGAAAAAAACCCAAACAAACAGTGCACATGAGAATGAACAAATACATGGAAAGATAGTTTAAGTCAGAAAGGACAAACTTATCTTGCTTATTTTAATTAATGCCTACACTTTCATACCCTTTTCTTCCCAGTCAGACCTGCTATGCTATATCTACTTCAGATTCAAATGGAATAAAATTATCTATTTAAGGTATTGTTTACTTACTAGTTTATCTCCAGCTTCCTCAAAATATAAGGCATCTAGCTAAGAAATTCAGAGGAAGGAAACAGGATAGAAGACATATGGCTTGACATTCACCAAAATTTGCTCCAGTCTTCTGGCAGTCTTCCCCCTACACTGTCTATTTTACTGGAAATGGTCCTTCTAAAGAGCTAGTTGGCATCTACAAATCTAGCTATTAGACATTGCTCTAAGTAAGTAAGGCTCATTTCTCTTGCAGACAAAAGATTTCCCATTTTTCCCTGGCATACAGTACACCGACAGAAAGGCGTCAGACAAAAGACGTATGCTTGTTTTCTACCTCTAAACTCTTATGGACAGACTGCTCCACAAATGATTCCCCTAGAGTTAGCAAACAATCTCTTGGTTGTACCATAAATTGGCAAGGGTAGCTCTAACCTGGACAAGGCAATTCACAACTCTTCTGCACAGTTTCATCTAATTTAATGGCCTAAAGTGATACAGTGAAGAAGGTAGGCATAAAATTATTTAAGTGATATGTTCACTCTTGACTAACTTATATCCCTGGATAGTTAAATCTTTTCCTTATTGTCCATAAATTAAAAATTCATACATTGATGGAGAAAGCATACTTTGAAAAAGGCTGTTGATCTAGGTAAGAATTTTATCACATATAATGTTACCATATTTTGATATTACATCCTCCTAAAAACCATCTAAATATCTCTGGACGCTCCCCTAGTACAACAGACTCCTCTAACTCCACAGAGATGAATCTGGAAGATCAATAAGGTTTTTGCTGCTTACTTTAATGAATGCCCATAAACAATGAAGGTGGCTTATCTGTATATGCTCCAGAGGGACTGTCATCCATCAAGCCATTAATATCTGGTCAAGCAACTTTCAGACATTAAATTAGATTGTCTTTAGAGAGGATTCATTGGCTTTTGTATCTTCTCTCCTGTAAGAAACAGAGCATCTCCCGTGCTGATCAGCAAAGGAGTTGACAGGAAAATATTCTAATCATTCAGTATTCTTGTTAGTAGATCAGCAGAGAAGAGAAAATTATGGTTTTGCATAGACGAAAACTAGCCAGAAATCCCCTGGTAGCATTGAGATGCAAGGCAGTTGTGAAAAACAGAGGCGATTGATACTGAGAGCTCACAGTTAGCGAGTTTTAGGGAAAGAGTCCCTTATTCCCTGAAGGTATTATTAAGACACTAAAATGGAATAAGTAAGGCATTGAAATGCTGCATAAAATCATAATATTTTTGAAAAGCAAAAAGGTGTCCTCCCTCATGGAGTACTCCAATAAATATATCATACATTTCATTTAATAAATATGCAAAACGCAAGTACTGTTCAAATACATAGTTGACTATCATAAAATCAGTTTACTAACTTTAGACAAAACATTTTCAGGGATTTTACCTTCACTTTCCCAAATCTTTACTTTTCCAAATGTCCAATTAAGAAAAAAACCAAACAACAAAACAACAAAAACTCACCTAATACACCACATCACATCCCACATCACTCCACCTTTAGATTTCTAAGTACTGCAAATTGTCTAATGAAGAAACAATTTATGGCTTTCTTTCCGCATTACACACTTAAAGAGTCAGAAGTTTAATTTCAGGGTAATCACTTAAATCAAAATGATTCTGGGCACAGGTATTTTGCTGTGTTTCTTTAAGAAAAATAGCAACAGTTATTTTTTAACTATAAGCACTAAAGAGAACATTGTTTTCCAATGACTAGTCTAAATTAGCAACAGTGCTGAACATTAAATGCATAAATATTTTATTCTAAAACACTTACACAGTCTGTGGCTTACAGCTCGAGAAAGTTGCATATTTATAACTGACTTGTGATGATCAAACCACAGTATGTTTATTCTGATATATATTTAATACTATTCCTACTTGAAAAAATACTCACAGTAACATTTCATGACAACAAAAAAAAGATATTCCAACTTAATCATACACCTATGATCATGAGGTTGGCTTTGAAGTCCATCATTACACATTTCTCCTTCAAGTACTCTTAATCTCTTAAAAAATTTTCACATCAGCAATTGCAGTAGTTTTCTATTAGTCCTTGGAAGACAAACTATAACTTTAAATCAAGACACCTGATAGAAGGTTTAGGCCACTGAACTGCAGCATGGTATTTTACAGTATTGTGTTTCCCCAGCAAAGTAAATACAATTATTTAAAAGTACTAACTTTCATGGTATGAATTCAATTTGACTTGGATGTGAATACAGATTACTGTTCTAAATCCAAATCCAATTAGAACAACAATTCTGCTTTCCTAGTTTCCATCAACATCTTGCAAATTCTAAGCTCCAGGGGTAGCAGGATCTCATAATCAGCAAGCATTTCTCCCTTCTCCAAAACCCTCTTTCTTCTCTACTGGAGAAACTTTTTAGCTTTCAGAAGAGGTTGTAAACGATCTCCAAGTTTCCCAAAACATAAACAAATAAAGTAACACTAATTCGAGGTGGTTTCTTTCCAGGATGGTGGTACTGTATTACTGAGGGCTTAGTCTTATGAATGCTTACTAAAATCCCAGCTCTCCTCTCTCTCACACAGTATGACAGCTTCATTAACAAATTGCCAATATGTCCATGTTTTTTCAATATGGGAATATATAGTCAAAGGTGTCCTTTTTGTTTTGAGCATTTTTGAGTATTCCTTTTGACCATGAGCATCTAGACCCTTACTAAACAAATTTTGGTAACTTCATAGAAGACACAAAATATAAAAACTCTTGCACATATTTAAGGATTGCTCTTAATGTTTTTACAAATGATTTTTTTTTCATATCCAAAAATGTGGTTTAAAGCATTATGTTTAATCTCTAATGTGGAAGAGTAGAGAGGTAAAAGGAACCTCACCTTGTGGTGTAAGATTTAACCCCAGCATGCAGTTAAAAACATACAGAAGCTGATGATTTATCTGAACATTTGCCTCTGTTCCAAGGCTGTCAGCATCATTTAATTAATAGGTTATTCTGGAAAAAATATAACTTTAAGTCTTAAAAGAAAGCTGCAGGTTTTTTTTTTTTGACATTAGCTTGCTCAGCTAATGAGCTAACATTCCCTTTCAATTAATTCTGTAATTTGTGCAGGCAGTTAGCAGATATATACATCTTCATATTACCTGAGATGCTTTTCAAATGATTCCTATGTATTTATACTGTTTAAGCCTCTGCAAGCCAGTGACCTCAAGATGTTTTTAACTGCTTGTTGCACTTTTATCTAGTTTAAATATAACTAGCTTTATAAAACCCAAACTACCTCCCACTAAAAAATGCAGTTCTGAAGCTAGCGAAGGCCATGATGAATTATTATCAACACTAGGCTGATCTCTTCCTATAAGAAACAATGTAAGGTTACATTTAAATCCATTGCAGATGTGGTTACTGAATTGCAAAGAGAAAGGAACTGAAGCACAAAGAGAGCAAACACAGCACAAGGGAAGTAAACTCTCTAACCCCAGCAGTGGGGGACAGTTAGTCCAGGATCAGATAGAAAGGAAAAAAAAAAAAGAGAGAGGATGGAGCGAGTAGGAATGGGATGCAGAAAGAAGTCAGAGTAACGAGATCCCACAGAAGGAGGTTGCGAGGAAGAGCTGAGCAGTCGAGGGATGGGGGAAGGCCCATCCCAGCTGCAGGAGGACCCTGACACCTGATGGTGTCTATATAGGCTGCTCTCCTCCGCACCCAGCCATGGCTCGGCTCCTCTCAGCATCTCTCCCTCCATGTTCCCCAACATCAAACAGAAGCCATGAGAAGTTAAGATTGTTTCCTGTGTGGCTCTGAGTCTAAGGGATGGCTGGCATGGAGACCCCACCAGACCTGTTGGCCCCCTACCCATGCAGTGCTCCTCACAGTACCTCTTTCTGACTGGCCAGCATTTGTTTATTTGTTTGTTTATTTGTTTGTTTGTTTTACACCTATGCAGTTGACCCAAAACACATTAATTCAGTGTTGAATCAGGTTTCATGTCCACATGGGATGTCCTGCTGCAGACCCAAAAGTCTTCTCAGCTCCTTTGCTGCAGATGAACTGTTGTGTCTACACCAAGATAGTATCATACCTATTAAGCTTAAAATAAATCCAGCTGTCCCTGAAGAGCTATTTATGTGCATTAACAACCTTGGAAATACATTTTAAAAGCAGTCAGAATCTTAAAGATGCCTAAAAGTCCTCCTGCCTCCCAGCTGTGCTCCAATTTCAGAGCTATGGAGCAAATGTTCGGAGTCCTAGTGAGCCATAGGAAGATTCACCCACACACTACCCCTGACAGACAACACTGTATTCAAAACTAACATCCCAAAAGCATAACCAGCAGGTGATGCCAGTTGTATTTATTGTCCGCAGCTATAATGGCACAGCCTAAACTGATCATGCAGAAAGGCACTTACTCTGTAGCTTGAAAAGTCAGCACAGGCTCCAATTTTTAAAGAAAGCATTTTTATCATCCTAAATTTCCTCTCTATCTAAGGCATTCTGACTGCATCATAAAGTCATCAGCAAATTTAACCTAGATCCCTTTGTACTTACTTAATAAATGTAAATGACATACAGAAAAGTCCCTGGTCTGTACGCTAACCTTTCTGGCTTCTCCAGGTGCTCATAGGGACGCAGCAGGTTTAAGGAGGCAGCAAAGCAGAGCAAGATGTTTCTGAGCCGGGGTGTATTGCATAATCTTATCGACTTCTAGGTACGTCTGCATAATACACATTGCAATTTAGGTTTTACTGTTGGCAAACTAATGTGTCTTAAGCTGAAAACAGTCTCTCTCTTGTTTGTACAGTACATTTACTTCATTATGCCAGTTAAAATAATCTAATTCTGTCAAGAACCCCAAGGTGCCCATAAGCACACTAAAACCATGGTTTTGGTACAATTTTGGGAATGCCATTGGTTAAGCTATTGACTGCTAACATATGCAACGCTTGAAAAAAGTATATCCCTTGCCAGCGGTAAAGGAGCAGTAGACACACAACATCTTAAAGCAGAGCTTAAAAGTGTTTAATATATTACAGCTGTTGGGATTGCAAGATTTATTGGGGTTTTAAGAACCTTCTCCTGAGTAATCACCTTCTCAGGCTAGAAAAGAAAAAGCCTTCTCAAAACAGAGATAACCTCTCTGACTCACTTGTAACAAAGAAGGACACATGATGTGAAATGCTGAGCACCACTAGAAAGAAAAACAAGCCCAAAGATAATAGCATCCACTTATCTTTGGGGGCCTAAAGATTTTCTGGGGCTTCACACTAATTCAAGTAGATTTTTATCCTTTTGCCTTTTGTTTGCTTCTCTGACTTTCATTTTCCTTTTTCTCCTCCCATACCATATTTCACCCTTTTATAACCATGCACAATGTTGGCATCTTTTCTGTTCCTGCCTCTGCTCCTCACTGAGTGAAGCAAACTGAGAAGCTGCCTCTGGGTAAAGATGAAAAGTAATTCCAGCTTGTCTCACAACCATCCCCATTTTCTTTTCCTGTGCATGGAAACCCACCCATCAGATCATGATAATGCGGTTTCACCTCTGCAGTATGCAGTTCCTTCAAGGTTTGGGATACAGTCCCTCAATGGAGTTTCTGCAGCAATGTATTTCACAAGCCTTGTTACCATTCTTTTCTTTTTTTTTTTCCCCCCTCCATAAGCTTTCTTACCTTTAGCTATGCAAGTAAATTCATAAACACATCAAAGATAAACAGACACTGCAGAGCTGACATATCAGTAGCCACGCAGGAGAATATTACCCTCAGATGACTACTTTGATAAAACCAAATTGGTCCACCCATTGCAAGAATACATGTTTTGAATAAGAAATTGAAATAATTTAAATCATTTATTATGATCGATTTCTTTATATACTGAGAAGGAATGAACACAGTGGTCTGCAGCTCCATGAAGAATTGTTTTTCATATAATTCTATCTATTCTCCCTTGCTCTCAATTTTCCAAACCCAAGCAAACAAAACAACAAAGACAGCTGAACTGAATTAGTGAGAGTCCAAAAATATCCAGCCCATCTTTCTTAAACACACAGAAGAATGTTTCCAGTATGCCAAAAGAGAAGCAATATTTTTAATACTGCTGCCCTCAAAGAAGCTGCCTCTTGGCTGTCTGGATTACAAACGACTGTCTTAGGTAGTTAAAACAAAAAATATGTGAAAGTACAACTGCATATAGAATGAGTAACACAGGAATCAGTCAGCAGCCGTCTCTACGCTGTCCCACATCTATTCAAACCAATGGTCTGTAAAGTCAACAGGATTTCACCACAGTAAAACCTCAGCACTTCACATGGGTTGTTTTTTCTTAACTTAAAACTTGACCTCTTATTTGCTAGTCTGAGGTCACTGGCAAGATATTTTTACCTTCCAAGACCCAGTTGAATTTTTTTCCATGGGATTAATGACAAAGGAGAGGTCAACAAAAATTCCTTATTAATAGTGAAGTGACAGGGGAAGAGGTGGGGGGACGTTATTTGTCTGACAGTTTGGAAGTAATACACTGCTCATATACTTCTCTTAGCACCCATTACAGGTTTCACTGAAGCATAGCTTTTCTCCATTGTGCTAAACTTCATGCTGAGGAATGCAAGGGAAACAAAACATCTGGAAGCACTAGTCATCTTGGAATCCAGATGTTAACATCAGAAGAAATGATCTTGTGTGTTGTCAGGGTCCAGTGAAGATAATATTTGAAACACTGGACCTATCCACTTCTTTACTAAAAAAATGTAACCAAGTCCCAAAACCTGCAGGAATCCTAACCATTGCAAACTATTCTGAGGGCAGTGTGTGTTTAGGCCATATACTGAGTATTTACAGAGGAAAAATCTTTTTCCATGAATTTCAAATGGAGTTAGAAGTTATGTCTGGGTGGTTTAAACTGGAAGAAGTCCATACATAAAGAAGGAAGAACTTTTCTGGTTAGCCATGATCATGGGACTTCTCTCTTGCAGGAGTAGATTAAAATAGAGTCACCTAGACAAGTAACTATGTCATGTTGCATTTGGAGATACCTTCTCACAGATAATGTGCACACGCATATGCAAATAAGTTAAGCAAGAGACTTTGTTGTTTCTACACTGTGATCATTTCTGTTTTTAAATGCCTGGGTGGTGTTTGGAAACTATGGGCGAAAGGTAACTTGGTAGAGTGACAAATAGATTTGGACTTTGAGGTAGGGCAGGGCAAGGCATTAAATTAAAGCTGAGTGGTATCTTCTTACCATATAAATATAGATAAGTTTTGAGAGGGAAAAAAACAACTACACTGGCATGGGCTGAACTGAGGAAGCACTCGTGTCTATTTTTAATTTTTTTTTTTAAACAAACAAAAAACCTGCAGCCATTGCATCTTCTTGTTCTGTTTTGTTTCATTGCCTGTCCCAACTGCACAGAAGTCACACAAGGCTCATAGTGTATCAAGGTAGGAATACTGGATCAATGGCCAATGCTCAGAAGCCTGCTTTCCAACAAATCAACCAAGTTTATAGCTTTGAACACTGATCCTGATGGCAAGGCTGTTTTCCAGTCCTGGGGAAGGAAGATCAAAGGACACTAGCACTTTGAGAGAAGGAGAGCATTAAGCAAGTTCAGAAAAGGTGCCATGTGCCTTTGACACACAAGTTATCTGGCTGGGAGCAGCGATAAAGGCAAAGCTGCAATGTCTGACAAAAAGACCATGGGCAAGTCAGATTGGTCTGAAATATGGAAATCTAGCTCTCTTTTTGCTCTGCCTAAGTGTAAAATACAATTTTACAAGTGAATTAGTGACAGTCCTTGAAAGGATATTTTTTGCTCACTCCAGCCATCTGCTAAATAAAACTAGAATGGGGAAAGCTGTACAGGTTGTCACCCTGTCAGACTCTGGGCTCCCCCAGGGCAGAGCCCAGGGGGCTGTCATCTCCCAAAGTCCTGCCTTTAAGGGATGTTGTATTGAAGGATAAACATCTCACCTTATCCAGTACTCAGCAAGAGCTGGAGAGAAGGAAGGGATACGGATGGTCCAAGAAACAGTTTCCTTTCAGAATTGAAAACAACAGATCAAAGCTTACTTCTTCTGCCACTCTGTCCACTGCACCAAAAAAAAATCTGCCTGCGGTCATGAGTCAGAGCCCTTTAAATAACAGATCAGGGACCTATCACTTTGGAAAAGTTAATTTCAGTGCTAAATGAATAAAGTTATCAGCATTATGTTTTTATATATCTATGTCACTAGTCGATGCATAATTAATTAAAATCAAACACATGCAACACAGCTCTGGAAAGCTTCCATATAAAACAAAATTGAAAAGGCTAAGAACACGTAATTAAGAAATAAAGAAATAAAATTAAATCATAACCAATATAGACCCAAGCACATAAATTCACCTTGTGAAGATCTACAAACTAGTAAAAGGCAATACATTTTGAAAAGAAAATACAGTACAGAAATGACTGACCCCACCATCAAGGCCAGTAAATCAGCACAACAAAGACTGGACATGCAGTGATTAGAAGAAAATCCAACATAACCATAGCAGGAAATTGACCAAAACAACCACCCTGATAGAAAACTGAAACGGAGATATGACTGGGGCTTTGGACAAGTTCTTTCTCCAAGGGGTAGCTAGAGTGATAGCATATTACCACTGCCTTCCCAACACTTACCACTCGGACCCAGCACAGCTGGGATGCAAAGCTCACAAAAGCCCCGCATGTCATTATTCCACAAGGTCATCTCTAGGCTGTATCAAATGAAGCATCTCCTTTTACTGTAGTTCTCCTCCAGCACTGTAGTTGATAAGAGTTATCCAGCTCAGCTCACATCACCCTGGGTGGCTGCAGACCTGGCACCTGAGGGACAAGGGTGGTTCAGCTGCTCTGCTCAGCCAGCTCTGCCTGCCCATGTTGATGTCCCCTAGCTGCTCAGCTGCTAATGGAGCTCAGGGCTCTAGCCTAATGTACACATCGTTCCCTAATGCATGTTGCAGAGTATCATGTACTTTCATGATATAAAAAAGAGTATGCAGTGCTGTGTGAGACTAAACATAGGTGGACGATTGCACTAATGTACAGAGAAACTTTATAGCAGCTTTCCAGTACCCAAAGGGGACTAAAAGAGAGCTGGATAGAGACTTTTTCATAAGGGCATGTAGTGACAGGACAAGGGGAAATGGCTCCAAACTGAAAGAGGGTAGATTTAGATTAGATATAAGCAAGAAGTTCTTCACTGTAAGGGTAGTGAGGCATTGGCACAGCACAGAGAAGCTGTGGATGCTTCATCCCTGGAAATGTGCAAAGCTAGGCTGGATGGGACTTTGAGCAACCTGGCCTAGTGGAAGGTGTTCCTTCTAACCCAAACCATTCTATGATTCTATGATGTAAAGGGGAAAATCCTTTGTAATATATTACAGACACAGAAATTATTACTGTCCTATACATTTTCAACCTGTATCTTCTGTGCAAAGCTTGAGACTGTTTCCAGGACAAATAACTTCTCTGAAGGCCACTCACAGCCCTAAATACAATTCAAGGAAGACAGAAGTCAAAATCACTTTGACCTTAAATAGTGCATCCCATTTTGTGCTTTATCATGAGTATAAAAATATGAGATACAACATAGTCTCAAAAAGTCAATTTGGACCAAGTTCCCCAAGCGTAGCAGGGAAATGGATAACATTAGATAAAAACAATCTGTTTACTACACATATTTGGTAAATGTTTCCCAGCACTACTGTGTAATACTTCTAAGGAAAGGGGTATGAACAGTACTTTTAAGTACTTCACCAGATTCAGCATCAGTCTCAATTATTCAAACTTTAGGCCAGTCTTTTTGTAGCCAAGCTTGTTTCCAAGAAGAAAACCCAGATTTGGCAAGGAGAGGAGAAAGAATCTCACAGATCAACTTTGCTACATGAACTGGAGACACACGCAAATAGCTTTTGGATCCTTTTTGTTTATATTTAAATAGAAACACAGAAGAGATACAGGTCCTTTCTCAGCTGTGCTATTCATTACTGAAACTGAAATGCTGGAGCTCAACTTTCCTAAAAATTCTGTAGCAACAGTGTGGAAATAGCTCTTGTAGTGAGATGACTAACCTCTGTTTATCAGCCGAGAAAACCGGGCACTTGGAGAATGCAATTAATCTTCTCCAAGTTGGAAAGCTCAAGGGCTGCACTGGATAACAGTTCAGAAGTGTCTGTTCTTTCTTCACTGATTACAAAGGACGTCTAAACTTCTTAGTTTCTGATGCATTTTTATTTTTACCAAGAAATGTTTCATTCCATTCAAGAAGAAAAACAAGCAGAGCTCTTAGCGCTCCAAATCTGGAACATTCTTCTCAAAGAATTCAACACATGAGACTGGCAAGATTTAGGAGACTCGATGTGAAAGAACACAACTAGACAGTGATGGTGACAAAAGCATAGTCTGACAGCTTATTGACTGGGAATGGCTTTAACATCAGGAAGAAAAGAATAAACATCATTTTCTGAGTGCCAGATACGAAACATGCAGTAATATAAGTAACTATACAGATGGCTGACTGTAGAGCAGACCTTATGGATAACTACAGAGTAAGAAGTTTTAAACCATACAATGCTTTTTAAGCAATTCACAGGCTTGTATTTCTGCATTCTGTACTCCACACATAGAAAGAAATCAATTAGTTTTCTTCCAAATTGTGTATATTGCAAAGTCTAAAGTAAAATTTCAGCATGCTTGTCACCAGAAAGAAGTAAGACTGCAAACAGTGAGCAGGGACATCAACAGAAGAATCGGGGAGGATAAGCTCTTATATTTAAAAAAAAAAAAAAAAAATCCTTTTTTTCCTCATAGATATTCTGGCAGAAAAAATAGGGATATAGATCCCTGGCATATTAAAATAACCAGTAGGATATATGTTCTTAAAAGCCTGTAGGTCTGGAGTATCACATTGAATAGAGACCAACCCGAGCTGCTACCAGGATACACAACTGTTACAGAGATGACCAACTGACTCCAGTCTTGGTTAAAGCTCAGCTGAGGACTGGCAGCAGGGGAGTGCAGATGCAAAGCTTCCCCAACACTTAACTAAGAGCTGAGTTACTCCCACTCTGTCTTTCAGGGTACACGATCTCCTCTGGCACTAGTATGATTTTCAACAGGTCCACTAACTTTTTGAAATGGCAGGCAGCATCCAGCTCCTCAGATCAATTATTGCACTCCTTGTAAATCTTGTAATTTAGGTTCTTTATTCAGTTCAACAGGCTTGAGGTGATGTTCTCAGACTCTTGTTTAAGTCTTCTCCATTCTGCACCTTATGTAATATTTCTACTTAATATTATACATGTAGCCAGAGGCTGGTAAGGAATAGGGAATGAGGGAACTTCACAGATCACTTAGAGTAACACAAATGTTCTGTCAACACTCAAAAATTGCAGGAGAATATTTGGAAGGGTGACAGAAGAACTGGTTACAGCTAGACAGGAGAATGAAGAAAAGCAAACTGCCTTTCTGCATGATACATAATTAATCAATCTGAAACATCAGACAACAACACTTTCTAACAGGACTAGTAAAAAGGTAGGAATAGGCTGGATAAGAATTTAATAGATCACTTCAGAGCAGTAATGTTTCTGCTGGGTAGGGCTTGACTGAGTGTAACTTTCTGAAAACTATACTGACTAACACAAAAGTATATTTTGTTTTTAGGACTGAAAAGAGGTTTGATTTGCCTTCCATTTGAAAGTGCTTTATGTCATACCATGTAATTATACCATAAAAGAAGGGCGATTTACAAGGAGACAGAATCAGTTTTGTCAAGCAAAATTGCATCACTAGGGAGGTAAGAATCAGATGGACATGACTTTCTCGATTCCAAACTCAAAATCCTCAGTATCTCAACTGTTTCATCTGCCTCATGATCTCTGGATGGTGGCCCTGATGAGTACTATATCTTCTACAGACACTGACCTCTATTTAGAGTGCTGAGAAATTCTTTGTGAATGTACTGTAAAATGGGGCGGGGGTGTGGGGTGTGGAGGGGTGGAAACAGGTCATAGTGTAAATGAGACTCCAGCTAAATTTTCACAATGTCTCACCTTTCTTTGCAACACTAGAAATTACTACCTTTAAAGGTGTTACCAAGGGATGCACAGTCCATTTAAAGAAAAGCAAAATACATTGGTGGCCTGTGATTGAGGTTAAAATTAAACTAAACTTTATGTGGAAGTGGATTAATATAAAGTGCTTTGCATCAAGACTTGAGGGATTGAAATTTTTCCTATTATAGTGTGTTGCTACTTTTTGGCAGTCAGGAACAAAGACTCATCCTTAAGCAGAGCACTTGGAGAGCATCTTTAAGCAGCTTCTTTCATTCCTGTATGGAAACCCAAACAATAGCAACCACTAAAAGCAACTGCAAGTCACAATAAATACATTGTTCTCATTTAATTAATGTTTTCCCAATACAATTGGTGTGTAAGAGGTCAGAAGAACAGAAAATTGTACACTACGGATATCACGCTGTCAGGTAGCACATTAAAAATATTTTCCATGAGTATTCCACAACATACACCGAGATAGGTCTAGCAGAACAGCAAGTGCACCAACCAATGTTTTTAAGTGGGAAGCTGAACCCTGTAATCTCTTTATCATCCTGTCAGTGAGTTAACGGTCATTACCATGAACAGATTCTTATTTTACCAAGCAAGTCAAGGCATCTCTGGTGCTTTTCATATGATAATACTGGTGCTTTACACTGCAATTAAAATGAGTACAAATCTTTTAGCTTTACTCAGGTTTAGCTGCAACCTTTCAACTCCAAAACACCACCTTGAAAGTCTTATCAGAGACACTCCTGTACTACACTATTCTCTTTATGACCAAACCTCTCTTTCTCTTTCGAATTCTCTCCCCTCTAAATACAGTATAAAAAGCCTAGAAGTGGAAACGAGGAAACTGTTAGTTGAGAAAAGCCTTTCCTACACACAGTGTAATGCGCCCAACTAGGACAGAGCAATCAGAGGTTAATGTGTTTTCACTCAAGATTACCAAAACTGCAATGAATATTGCTTTCCTTTATCAGCACTAAAAATATTCTAACAAACATCCTCATGTCAATAGTAACATATTTCCAAAACAGAAATCTCCCATTGGAATTTGTTTGTTATCAGAAAAAATAAGTTGTTTTGCAATATTTTTCCTTCCAGCTCCCTTCCCCCAAACAGCAACCACCACCACTGCTGATTTCTTACATTTTTAGAAACGTTTAAATTTTTCCAAACAAAGATAGAAGACATTTTTCATTCAAATATGATAAGAACTCAAGAGTTAGACTTACAAAGAGAGTTTTTTGTTTTTGTTTTTTTTTTTTTCAGGTTAAAGATACGCTTGTGCATTTAAGTTGGATAATATTGCTAGTTTGGATTGGTTTTCAAAGGATGCTTTGAATCCTACCACTAAATAAAAGAATAAATCAAGATTTGGACTGCAGCTATGTGTGAGTACATGTAAAACAGAACTGAGACTATGCAGGGCAGTGTTGATCTTGGACTCTAGATGGAATTTTATTAAAAGTTCAATGATCTTCAGAGGCGACTCCCTCAGCCTCATGATTTTCTGTGTTATTTCAAGACACCTCACATACAGTTAATTGAGAAAAAAAGAAATAATTGATTCTCAAATCAACCTCTGCAATACCTCCCAGATAAGTGTTTCTACTTCTTTTAAACTAACAAAATCTAGTGAATTGGGGAAGGGAGAGAGAGTACAGAGAAGGAGGAGCTTCTCAGAGAAGTACTCCAAGCTCACATGCACTTTACTGTAGTCTTTTCTCAGAACAGAAAATCCATTCAAGATGTAAATCTATTAAATATGGGAATTGATAAAAGACAGTGAGAGCACTGGAGGGGAAAAAAAAGTAGGCTGTGAATGCTGCCAGCAGTCCCTATTTACCCTGGTATCTCCTCACAAAGGGACGGCCACAGAAGAGCAAAGTTACACATTGTAGGCTGTCCATCATCAAAATACATCATAGGCATAGAATCATTTTCATAGAACCATTTCAGTTGGAAAAGATCTTTAAGATCATCAAGCCTACTCACTAACCAAACACTGCCAAGCCCACCACTAAACCATGTCACATCATCTCTGTGTCTCTGAAATACCTACAGGGACTGGGACTCCACCACCTCCCTGGGCAGCCCATTCCAATGCTTAACAACCCTCTTGGTGAGAAGGTTCTTCCTAATCACCAATCTAAATCTCCACTGCTTCAACTTAAGGCCATTTCCTCTTGTCCTATCAGTAGCTGCTTGGGAGGAGACACTGATCTCCACCTAACTATAACCTCCTTTCAGGTAGTTGTACAGAGTGATTATGCCTCTCCCCAATACTCGTGTTTTATCTACCTAAACTGGTAGAGGAAGGCTCTCTGCTGCAGTACCATTCTTCATAGCCCTTCCTTTTTACAAAATCATATTTAATTGGTACGAAATAAGGTACTTTCAGCAAGCAAGACACAATGTTAACAACCCACATGGTAATCTACGTTTAAAGGGAGAAGCTGAACCCAAGATTTTACAGTATGATTAATGATTTATGGGTGCACAGTTCAAGTTACTCTGAAGAAATGCTGAGTTCAGCTTTTGGAGGAAAAAAAATAATAACAACAGCAAAAAAAGTCACGCTCCTTTAACAACTCTTAAGCTAAAGCAGTTTTGGGATGAAGTACCCAAATCACTGGTTGTTTTGGGATGGTTGCCATGAGGCCCTCAAGAGAACTACCTTGGGAAATTAACTGAGCCACAATACATCACATTTAAAACCTGGCATCCTTGCTTCAGGTTGCTCTTTGGTCTTTGCTCAGTCAGCTTCTGAGAGTGGGGTAAACATACATTCAGAGACAAGAAAAAAAAAAGAAAACANTGAGAGCCCATGGCATTCCGTAATGGGCCTGATGCATGCCTTTCCTCTGTGGCACACATCAGGTGTCTTGCTCCATGGGTGCCTGTGGTGGGTAGCATCACCATTCCTGACATAGCTCACCTTTGGTGGCCATGTCCTGGCATGTCATTCTGTAGGAGGGAGGCTGTCAGCCCACCACTGTCCCACCAGTCATGGTGGGGCCACACCACCACAGAGAGTGAGCAGTGAGCTCACTGGTGTGGAGTGGCCTTAGCCTGTCTGTGCTGTGTGACAAAAGGCAGACATGGGCTGCTGATTTGATGTTGGTGACTGTGAGGAACAGGGTCCAAAGCCACTCAACAACCTTTGATTTTGGCTGGGCCACCATGTGCTTCTCACATATCGATGAGTACTTAAACATCAATCAAACATTTTTAACTCCACACCATGACAACCACAGCTGAGTCTTCACACAGGTCTGTCTCTGCTCTCCAAACACGAGACTGTCCTTTAGCCTGCTTATGTTCAATGCAGCTGCTCCTCTCTGAGAGACCAATCAGTGTGGATGGCAACCAGATGTGTTATGCAAACTGGCAGCCACCCTGGCTGAACACATCCAACATGGCAGCTGCCCCCCAGCAACAGCACAGCGGTATCCAAGTGCCCACTTGGGCTGACCTCCAGTACCTTTGCTTTCCCAATGGACTGCGGGCCCTGAGTGAGTTGTTAAACATCTTGGCAGTGCCTGTGGAAGGGGCAGAGATAAAGACCAGGTCCTTTTTCATACAAAGCCAACAGATAAATTGGCAGAAAGAAGAGAGAGACAATCTGGACACTGTTATGAGTCTCTGCTCAAAGGCTGCTGAATCCTGCTGAGAGGCAATATAAGGGAGCATGTGACAGCTAGGAATAGCTGCCTCAGCTCATTGAACTTCAAGCCTGTCCCTCTCCTGCCATTTCATATGCACCAGCAAATTCAGATCTGTGTGTAGAGACCATCTCAGATAGTTACCCTGGTACTACCCCTCCTGGGGATACTCCTGCACCAAAACCAGACAATCACAGAATCATTTGAGTTAGAAAAGACCTTTAAGAAAAAAGATGCTGACAACAAGGAGCATGTAGGTCATCTCCTCTGTCCTGGTGTTGCCTTAGTGCTCAGTTCTATAAAGAGTTTCCATGCAGAAAACGCCTCACGTGCCCATTTAATGTTTTCTTCCACGGTATTCTGTTAAACTCTCAATTAGAAAAAAATTAAGAACACAGTACTATTGCATTAGCTGTTTCCTTGTGAAGAACCTTCATCACAGCCACAATACCTACAGCACAGCTACCCATCAAAGAGAAACCTAAAGGAATTACTGTTGCAGCACCAAAGTGTGTAAGCTGCCAAGGCATTCAGAAAGTTAATAGATTTGTTTATGGACTAGACAGGGCTTAATTAAACCACGAAGCCCCAAAGAACAGTAAATCCTTTCTCCTCCTGTCTTCCCCCTCCCCCCTTTTTTTTTTGTTTGTCCTAGAGTATCTTTCTCCTAGTAGCTTTCCTCTTCCTAATAATCCCATCACAAGTGACAGATATGTTATCAGTCATCACTGGAGTTTGACACGTCCTTAATATCTGTCATGACAGCTCTGAAGTCTGCATGCTACCCCATTGTATTCCAAGACATTTGCAGGAGGTAATGGACACATCAAATAGCAGCCAATGGCTCTGCTTTACCGAACACTGAAGTCTTGCAATATAGAAGTAGATGTTTAAAAAAATCTAATCCATGATTATTCAAAACTACACACAGAATAATAGAAAACAATACAGATGGCTTTTGCACTCTCCATGCCTATCATCATCTTGGCCATGCTGTAGAAATTGTTATTATATATTTATTTATAACAGTGTTTTAATATTTAAGAGACATTATCAGTATTGGTGACAGTAAAGACCATTTTAATAATAAAAGGTCTTTGTTGAAAGGTTTTAAGTATTATACTCATATTGGTAACATTGTAGTGTACTACTGTGCCTATACAAAGTCTCCTGGTTCCTTGCATCTCTGCTTTACTTTAATGGAGAATTTGATTCAGAGTGAGGTAGAAATCAAGGCTAGAACCAGGTGACAAGAGAGGTAAAGACACAAACTGGTATGAAGACAATGGGATTGTGAAGGATGTTGTTTACAGTAACTGTCAATGCTATAAAACCAAAGACGGCAAAGCAGAACATGAGTTCGAAGATAGTGTGTCTCCTTGATGGGGACACAAGGAAACAACAGTGTCCTATCACTGTGCAATAAGGACAAGGAATACTAACTAGCAGGTTTTGTAGGAGTCCATTCCTACATAACACCTGCTGATTTCTGTAGACCTCTTAACACAAGTAGTTTTCTTTTCCTTTGTTCAAGCCCTCAAAAGAACTGAGACAGATACAGAACTTCACAGAACAAATTCAATTCAGAACTCTCTAAGCAGACGTATTTTTAGTATTTTAGTGAAATTCTAGTACTACTCATACTACTTCAGGTGACTTTGGTGATCTTTGTGCAATACTTTCCAGGCAAAAAAAAAAAAAAAAAAAAAAAAAAAAAAAAAAAAAAATCTTACTGTAACATTTCTTTGGAGCCTTCAACTTGCAGAAGACTTTCAGTTTAGCTGTGCTGCTGCAAAGCATCATAGAGCCAGGGTGTCTGCCAACAGCATATAAACTGCATGACAGCAGTGTGCCTTGCCATTAGTGAATGCAGTAGTTTGGTGTTCTCAATGCATTTACAGTTTTGCACAAAAGCAGAAAAAAACACCCTCAACAAAAACAAAAAGCCCACACAGATTAGAGACAATGCAGCCCTGTGCGCTCCAGTAACTTAAGGCTCTTTCAGCAAAGCAATAAAGATAAGGCAGAATTGTGAGCTGGAGTCAAAAGAAGTGTCCCATTGACATAATGAGCTTTGGATAAGGTTTGGAGTGAAGACCCATTCAGCCACCTAACGAAATTGTTAACAAGAACTAAGTGTCTCAAAGGTTTGTTTCCATCTACAGGAAACAGATGAGAAAACTGCATTATTCAAGTGCAATTTTATTTAGGATAGTAAAAAAAAAGTAAAGTCTTACAACTGTAAAGCACTTGAGAACAAAGGGATGGCATTTAGGGAGAGGGATGTTGTTCTCAGGATGAGAACCCAGCATGACAACTCAGCAAATCCTGTTCCAGGGATTTAAACCACTGCAACAACAGCTCTGGTTGAGTATACACTCACCTAACCAGCTGAAGCAATTTCAGAAAAGCTGAAAGGCTAAGTTTGTATCAGTAGGCCTCACACCAGATCAGATACTGCCTGTTCTTGAGCAGTGCCAACATAAAAACATACCACAAACAAAGTTGGTATCATATTTTCTGATCATGCTCTTATGCCAGGGTCTGTTCTGAATCAAATTTGTACCGTTGGCTTGGGTTGCACAGAGGCAAGATCATGGCAGCACAGACCCATTGAGAAGTCTTCCTAGCAAATACTCCTCCCTGGCTTTGCTCCAAAGAGCATTACTGCTTCTCCTGCTGTCTACCCTCCCAGTTGTTCCTTTCATATACCCTCTCAGCTGTAAGCAAATCAACATGCCAATCCCTCAGGACACATGGCTTAGCTTATACTTAAGACTTGCCATTCTGGTTTGTACTTTGGACATTGATTTCCATTGTCTCAGCTATCATTCAACAAAAGGGCATTTAATTGCTGTCTCATTTAGTCTAGGGGAGAGAGGGAGAACAACTTTTACCAGCCTTCTGATTGATGGGAGCCATTAGCACCTTCTAGCACAATACTGACTTATTAGAAGCACAATTTACATGTGAAGATCATTGCCACACAAGTGAATCAGATTTGCAGCTATGCATACTTGAATAACTTTAGAGACAAAATTTTCACATTAAATCAGTTTGTTGAAATGCTTACATTGGCCACCCATTTAATGGGAAAACTCTAAAGATTAATTAAGTTTTAAGAAAGAAAAGAAAGTGTGGTAGAGGTCTCAGTTTTTGTTTCTCTTTTTAAGTGCTACCATGTAGGTGCTTTAACAGTTGTATGAAAAAAAAAAAAAGCAACAAAACCCCAACCAACTGGCTTTATGTTATTTACACACATTTAACACCAGGAAACACTTCCTATCTACTACGCATCGAAGTTCATAATTGCACACTATAAAAGGCAATGCTGAAGAACACCATAAACTATTCTCCCTTCTTGTATGAGCTTTTCTGTTTTCTTTGTGATGGAGGAATGAACAAAATTAATATCCACATTTAATATCCTCTGTGTTCTGTAGAGTAATGAGCCACATACTCTGGTGTCCAAGCCAAACTGCTGACAGTGGATTTTTAGTACTTGTTTTATTAAAAAGCAGGAGGATGATAATCTTCCTTTCAAAAGAACAGAGCTCAAAAAACAACCAGAACAGTGAAGGTTTCTTGAAATACTGCCAGTAATCAGTCTAGTTATGTGAAAATTGCAATAATATCAGTAGAAATTTGATGTGGTTTGATGCAACTTATCAAAACATTTAATATTGTGAAATCTAGGATCAAGCACCTTTTGAACATCAGACTTTCCAGTCCGAATCAAGCTGAGGCACTGGGTATTATTAAACAGCTTTGTGCATTTTTTGGAAGTTTTACCATGGGAGAGGCAGATGAGAAAGGCTGACTTTCAGTGATGCAGTGATGTACAGCCAAGCACGAGCACTTCTGAGCACTCAAACTATCCCAGCTGTGGCAGAGTTAACCCTAGACAGGCAGAGGCTCTCTGAAACCATGTTAGCTATACCGACGAAAAAAGCACCTCTGGCTACTTTCAGAACATATCCTCTGTTATTCACATAATTGGTTTAAAATTCCACAGCAAAATTACTCTGCTATTACTTGCTTTCAGTTAGTCCACCCTTACATCCACATCCCCCCCAGTATCCACCTTTGTTCCTCAGTGATACTTATATTCCCTGATGTGTATTTCTAAATAAGCTTAAATAGTGGCTATTTTCACGCTTTTTCCTACATTTTGAAAAATCATGATTTTAGGTACATAAATGAATGTGCGAAGGCAGAATGTCCTTTTTTTGCTTTAGAACAGCTGTCTTTAATTTTAGTCATCCTGCAGCTCACATGCACATAAAACTGTATTTTGATACCTCCCTTTCTCATTAGTTTTTAAGGGGAAGTAAAACTTAATGTCAGAAGCATCCAAAAAAAAAAAAAAAACCCAATCATGAAACAAAACTCCAAACCCTAACCAAAACCATTCTCAAACTGGCATGCAGCCAGATGCTAGCTAAACACTAGAATACACTTGTTTTCTTAACTTGGCTCTTTGTAAATTGTCTCACTGTTTTGTTTCTCTTTGGTGTCCTGCAGGAGACGGGTGTTTCTCTTGCTGGAAAAGCTAAGTGCTCTTTTCCGTAAAGTCCAGTCTATGAACAATTGTTACAGGTAGCCAAGATGAAGGCGGCACAGGCGATCCCAGCAAAGCACCTCGTCTTCCCCTCTGGGCTCATGCCATGTCAGAATCAGGCTCCCAACTGCGGCACTTCCAGGAGCCTCGCCAGCACCAAGCCAAGTGCCAAAACAGCTTTAAACCACTTTGCAGTTGAAGAATCATATTTGCACAACCTCTCTTGTCAATTTTTGCTTCAGGTCTCTTTGGCCACTTGGGGATAAAGAAAATTCTTAGTTGGAAGAAGGTTTTACAAGCTGGTTTCTGAGAAACTTGTCAGGCCAACACGTGCTAATCAATACGAACGGGTCTTGGAAAATAAGTTGATTAAATCTCTCCGATCGTCAGTCAAACCCACACACCTTCAAAATTCAGGTCAATCACACATCTGTTCAGCATCCCCCTCTGAGACTCAATATGTAAGTGCAAAATTAGGGCAAGCATTTGCACAGCTGGAGCATCTTGCTGGCAGAGGCATAAACCTGCTCTCCTACCCAGCATACTACCTATAAATAGGTTTATGAATACAGAACCTCTGCCAAACTCCTTTCATTTTTTGTTTAGCTAATTTCTAATGCCTCTTGCAAGATTGGCTCCTAGAAGTTTTATCTCCATTAGTAGAAATAAACATTTACTATATGTTCCAGAAATGTCTAAAAATCTCGATGAGTAGTAACAAATTTGTTTATCACACCAATGTAGTTTCCCATTTAGAAAACTCTGATGTATTGAAAAAAAGGAAAAAGTGGGCTTACTTGGAAACAAAAAATTCACATGAGATATTTTTGTGTACACCACAGCTTGGGAGAGAGGAATCCACTTCTTCTGGGACTTCAGCAGGAGATGGGACTGTGTCAGTGTTTAGTCTTATTCAGCTGTGCTCCAGTGGGTACCAGGTGAGCCCCAGAACTGAGTCTTGGGCTGTCCCCCTCACTCTTCTCACCTGCAAAAACAGAACAAGCTCTCAGCTCACTAAGACCAGAACATTTCATTTTCAAGACCAAGTGATGGATGTTTACACTGTCTGACTGCTGGAGATATACCTTTATAAAAGAGAAAGCTCATTATAGCTGCCATTATTGTCAAGCATGGTTCTCTGCTTTTCTCTTCTACAGGTGCCCTCTCAACTTAAGATGTCTTGAGGACATGCAAAACACTGGCAAGTTATTTACAAAGCATCTTAACTCTGCCTTGGAGAGACCATTTTTCTAGACGATAACACTAAATTCCTAATGAAGTTACTCAAGCTGAATCTGTGCCAAAAAGACTTTTAGGCAAGAATTTGACTTTGAGTTGCCAGTGGTTGGGTGACCAAATCAACCAATGCTAATTTCAAATAAAGGCATTAACTAAGAACTTAAATTACCTTGTACATTTACCTACTATCATTCTCTTGCATCTCCTTTTTTTCCCCTTTTCCTCCCAACCCTCACATACTTTGCCATCTATTTTCAAGGATGGATGCCTAAATGAAGCCCTTTATTAAGGCTCAGTTTTCAAAAGGCAATGTCACCTTGCAGTTTCTCTTTGCTTCAGGGGCATATTTTCAAAAAGTCTACATTTATACTTATTTCAAGTTTTTGGGGAGTAATTGAGTATGTAAAGTAAGGCTTAGCTTGATGAAATTTTTATTTCCATCCAAAAAGAAAAGGAAATGCATAGTGAAGAAATTCTTTCCTCAGCCTTTTTTTTTTTTCCTTCTGAAATGTGAAGACAAAAGAAGACATACTACAGTTTAGTTTCTTTCCTTTCACAAAACCCAAGAAACTTACTACCATATCCTTCAGTTTCAAGCTACATAGAATAGATGGCTAAATATATATTTTGAGAAACCTTATCTCACTGGTCCTGAGGTATTGAGACTACATGACCTCCAGTGGTCCCTTTGAACCCAAGTTATCCTATGATTTTTATCAAAGGGAACAAAGATTGGTTTGTACCTCTAAGAAACACAAGGCAACCTTTTTTCATGTTTATCATCATTTTTACTGTACGCATCCTCTCCAATATGATGTCTTTCAATAGTTCAAATCTGTACACATTTTACATTTGAAAATTCTTTAAAAGGTACTTTAAATCTTGAATTAGTCAAGTATCTTTTCACATATCAGAAACTGAAAATATTTAATACATTTAGGTAAAACGATTCTGGTAAGAAAATCAAGAGAACATATCCTAAGTCCTCTGTTAGGTAACACTAAGAAAGGGCTTGAAGGGGTTAAAAAAAGTGTTGATATTTACCATAGAATTGACAACTTTGCAGTAATACGTTTTCTACCTACAATTCTGAAGTCAGGGCACTATTTTATAGTCTGAGCTCCCATGTCAGAAGCAGGTGTCAGACATCTGCAGCAAAAACAGTGGGATCCCTTGCATGCTCCACACCTCTCCTCGCCAGCACAGTCCTCCCAGTAATGCCTCCTCCCTCTGCCAAGGCACAAGGTCATGCACAATCTCTCATCTCTCACAGAGCATCAAACAGTCAGCTCCCAGCCCTGATCTCTGGCTGTCTCCATCACACCCTTTTAGCTGAGTGGCAGGTTTATTGAGCAGTAAAAAGCTGACTTTCCAAAGAGATTTCAGAAAATAAACTTTCTTATGTTTTTGGGATTTTTTTTTGTTTTTCCTTAAAAGCTTTTAAGGATATGTGTGTTTCTTAATTAATAGTCGACCCAAGAAAAACTTGTGTAATGCAGAAAGATCTTTCTCTGTGTACCTAGTCTGAGTAGCGAGGAATAGATACATCACTTGATAGATGAGATATCCATGAAATAAAGTACAAGAATTCCAGCCTTAAAATATAATAGAGACAAGATTCTGAAAAAAAAAAAATAAATAGACTTTTTCTATCATTAAGGTGAAGGATTGCCATATAGGATTGGAATGTTCTCCTTAAAGTCCAACAGAACCTTATTTCTGTTGCTGTCTAAATTCTAACACTTCTGTCATCTCTGCCCTCCTCTCCCTTCCCATTTCTCCTAATCTCAACTAGCACATTGGCTATCGGACTCTATCATTGCCACTGTTGGAAGGTAATGCTGAGGCAAGAAAGGTATAATCCCCTCAGAAAACGACTCACACGGGACTACCAAGCAAATTCTAAATATTATTTCTTTCTTAATTTTTCAATAATCACAGGTACTGCTTTATTCTAATAAAACTATTTCACATAAACAAACTTCACCATCGGCTCTAAAGCTGAGCCTTAGCCTCAAACAGAGTCTAAACAGACTGCTCTGATACATGGAGGACTTTTTCTTCAACACTCATAGGTTGCTCCAAAGCTCATTGTTTAAAGTGAGATGCAAAGCCAGACTTAAGCATCCTGGGAACTGCTGGCAGACAGTTCTGCTGCAAGCATGTGGTTCTGCACATGAAGTCACAAGAGTGGGATTCCTAATAAAGTGTAGTAACCAAGGCATGGAAGAGAAATCAGTTCACAAGTTAGCCCCCAGCAGCACAGAAAGGAAGTTTTACTTCTCTGGAAGGAGGATAGCTAAATAAAAGCTGGATCCACGATCCTCTAGGCTTAATTAGAAGATCATGAAGAGCTCGAAATGGCATTGGACACAAAAACCCATCATTTTTCAAATAAATTTAGTGGAATGAGCTCTGTTACATTTACAACTCACTCTCCTCCATCCACTCTTTTTTCCTTGCTAATGATACAGAGTTGGCTGCAGATGCAACAAAATCTGTCGGCGGCTGCAGCGTGTCCTAAAGCAAGTCTTGCCTATTATTCCAGCTGGCTAGATGAAGGTCGCTGACACTGCTAACACCTCTGACATTTTATAATCAATTGCCAGCATTTACAGAAGAGAAAATACCACCAGCTCTGAGCATACTCAGAAAGAAAGAATATCTTTTCAATTAATTTTGTGCTTGCTCTTTCTGATAGCCAAAACATGAAACATGAGGCAACCTAGCAAGCCAAGTATTAGCGAGACTGGTTTCTGGCAGCCAATGCCATATTCTGTTTGTATATAAACAATTGTAGTTTATTCGCCTCTCGAAAATAACTGCAATATGAACCATCATAAGGACAGTAGCAGCAAAAACAGCCAAATACTTGCAGTTGAAGAAAAACATCATTTAATTCTCAAAGCAACTATGAGTATCAGACTATCGGCATGTTGCTAACATCAAACACTTATTTGAGAAATCTAGTGTTTTGTGGAAGAGAGGATGACCTTTAACTTATCCCTTTGCTTCTGGTAAAGGTTGCCAAATATCTTTCCATACACTGTATGATCATCCTGTGCCTGCTTTCATCTTCAGGACAGTCTGATACCTTTTAAACTATTCTTGTGTTGATTTTTAGCCAGCTGTAATATTCCACTACTATAAGCGAGGATGGAGGGCTAAAGGAAGAGGTTTTCAAAAAACAGTTTGTAAAAAGTCCACAAGTCCCATTTGATTTATAAACTGCCAATGCTCTGGATGAGTTCAGCAGATGGGAAGCCCTAGATTTGACAGCACTGCCCTTACCTGATGGTTCAAAGCAATCATTTTGAAATAATACAGGGCCTCAGAGAACAGGGGGATCTCTAACTTAAGACCTCCTAAAGGCCTGTATATTCTTGCTTCTGACAGTCTTTCTCATTCGCCAGCTCCTAATTCAAACCATCAGTCAGCTCTGGCTTTCCACAGGAGTTGGTTGCTGTACAGTGTAATATTTGTGTCAAATACCACCGCCAAAGGCACTCCAATTTGCACTAATAATTGTCATTAGGAAAAGAAAAAAAAAAAAAAAGAAAAAAGGTATTTTTATCTGAAAAGGACCGTTTGCTGATGTTTAGCATAGGCAGGATAAACCGCATCTCGGCTCAGCAGGCAAAGCTAGTAGGTGGTAAATGGGAGTGCTGTGGAGAGGACAGATCTTTTTCCAGGGGGGAGAGGGGGCAGTGCCTGATAAAGGAGGCACCCTGACGGCAGGAGATTTATGCATCTGCTCTTGTGTCAGTCTAGGGGGAGGGAATCATTATGCAGGGCCAGCTGCAGGGGTGTGCTCTGCTGTCGGGAAAAATTAGAAGTCTAGCAATGAACTATAAAGAAGGGAGAAATGACAGAGTGAATGAAAACCCCATGATAAACCCATTTAGGCTCTCTTCTCCCCAGGACAAAAGATGAAGTCTAATCTCTTCGGCATATATCCTGTCTGTGTCTTAAATATGCCTACATACACACACCCCAAGAATGTGCAATGACATCGTCCACCAAAAGGATCTGTAACTGCAAAGGGTACTACTGAGCAAGAGTCCTTTTTCTGCATGTTTAGCTAAGTTCTGAGGAAAGATCACAGCACATTGAGATGCTTTTGATCAGAAGAAATCTCATCTGCTGCCAAATGCCTTCTTTGTGTAAATACCTTCAAAAAAAAAAAAAAAAGCTTTTCTATTTAAATACCTTGGGGGAGTGCTAGGGGAAAGGGAGAGGGAAGAAGAGATGAGGCAGTGAAAAGAAACCAAACTAAGGCTCTGGTATTTCCCTCTTATTTGACAGAAGGAGGACTTTTCAATTTCATATGGCATTCCTTTGCCTAAGAGAATTTCTGGCTGTGTAGGGCAGCTTTGCATAACTTCTTGGCATGTTTAAAGTTGAGGTTTTTGTTTCTCCTTCATTAATACACTCACGGAAGTGAAATATTCCAAATATTTCTTCATTGTGCATGGTAATAAAAACAGAGTCCAGCTCTCAGGCCGTACTGGCATTGGCTAGTAATGGAATAGGGAAAGAGTGGGCAAAAAAAGCAGTGGTCTTTAACACACTCCCAAAAGCCCCTGGTTACAATTCCAGGTCTATGAGGGGAAGTGTTTGGTAATTTTTCCATTTTTTTCTGTTAATTTTTTCTGACTGCCCTGACCACTGTTAAAGTCTCGAGACTGGTGAAACTCTTTCTGGAATGCTAATGCCCTGCAGAAAGCTAGATGGTACAAAATGGCAGAACACCTTCCTGGAGGAGAGAGGAATGTGCCTTATTTCAAGTTACAAATAACAACCATGGTGTTAGTCATATTCTTTACGAGAAACAGAAGAAATATATTGTGCTCAGCACACCAACATTGCAAATTATGTCACTGTGTGTTCTAACCTCTTCCAGATATACTTTTATGAGAAAGTTTTGTTCACTCATGAGAGAAATTTGGGAAAAAAATCCACCTCACAAAACAATTCTACTGTTAAACTCTTCCTTTCTAATATCCACGCATATTCAGAAACATGGATATTTACTGTTCTTTAAAAACACTTAAAAATAAAATCTTTGTTTAAAAGACAGCTCTTTTATAATATTCTTCCCAAGGGTGTCATCTATCAAGTATAAAAAAGGTTTTTGCTATCAAATGTCAGATGAAGACCCCAATGACCACATTTGTAACTACCTGAAGTGTTACATAAGCACTTAAACCTGTACAGAGTGGATCAGCTTAAAAACCCACAAACTCTCAAAAATAATTAAAAAAAAAGCATGACTGCTCCAAACTGTGAGAGTTTGCAGACTTGAGACATTGATTCATTAACATTCTGAAGGTGAGGATGAGGTACTGAAGAGAAAAATGTGGTCCTTTGATTAATTAAAGCAAATGGAAGTTACCTACATGCATTGTAGCTCAAAGAACACAACTCCGAAGGCCACTGCTTGATCAAAGTTATGTGAAAAAACACAAAAATAAACCACAAGTTTTTACAGTGGGTAACAGGAATAAAACCGGAAACCTACAAAACCATATCATTGTCAAAAGGTAAAGAATACTTCTTACAGCTATACAGTTATGTTTCACTTTTTTTTCCTACGGAAAGTAAGGACTGGGAAATGTCTAATATGAATATCAATTCAGGAAACACTTTTGTAGTAAGATATCAAATATATTATGAATAGAGGCAAAAAGAAGACGGTTATTTATCTAACTTGAAAACAGCACAGTGTCAAGTTAATTTAAAATTCAATTTCAGTTTAAAGCATTACAAAGAAAAAAGAACCCTATGTATCATAGGTTGTAAATTGAAATCCTAGCAAGGCTTTTGTCTGCCAACCAGTTGTGTATCAGCTATAAAGCCAGATTGCAGGTGCTTCTTTTAGGAGATTGGGCTGCAATGCTCTCATAAACCACATTCAGAGAAGTTTGTCATTTACCATTCCCAAAGGTGTTTTTTTAAAAAAACCTATTTTCATAGTCTGCTTTTTAACAGAATACAGGAGTTACAATAACCCAGAAGTAACTTCTGGAAGGTACAACACGTGACACAAAAGCAAACTACCCTATGGAAGTCACCACAAAGGTCTGTGCAACACCCACATAAACGTATCTTTTACAACAGAAAATTAGTAACAGTTTATCTGCAAAACCATCTTTTAAGGTAAAACCAAATTAATAAAAAAGAAGAAGAAACTTAGTGTTTTTTCCCCTTTTCTACAAAACATGCCTACACGAAAACACTTCACCAAAATCCATGTAAAACCTTGAACATGACCGTTTGAAGGAAGAGGCAGGATACTCTTCCCAATTTTCTGGGCTGAGGCCTAAACAAATCTAATACAAAAGACATTTAGTATTAGAGACTAAATGAGACTAAAAACTGAATGAAAGCCTACTCAGATTTGGTACATTTATTTTAAAAAGTGACCCACAGAAAACAGCTGAGCTTCCAGCTGCCCCTTCCCAGCTTCACAAGGTTCTTGCAAAGTGCGCTGGCCAGCCTAATCAGAAGGGCAAATTCTGATCCTCAGCCATCAGCCACTAATAATCCAGCTGGCCAGTAGACAGAAGCCTGACTGGAAGGGCACCAAAAGCCTGCATTGATAAGAAAAGAAATGTATATCCCTGACCTCTGCTCCTCCAAAAGGAAGGCAAAGAAAAGCTGACATTTACAACAGCTGGGACTACTTTTATTTAGTCACACAGGCCTTGGACCTCCTTGTATAAACACATTGAGAAACCTCAACACCTCACAGAGGGAGCAGATGAACACCTTGGAAATCTTTGGTTCTGGCAAACTGGAATTTAATGTATGTGCAAATTTGCACTTGGGATAGGATAATATATGAGGACATGAAATTTATCTCCACTGACACGTCACAGCTGGGAACCAGTATGAACAGTTTCCTCATGCTGATCCAATTCACTTCCATTTTGAAATGGAGGGATGTGGAATACATTATTAGAGGTGATATAAAACTCTTTTTATTATTTCAATAATGGCTTTTACCCTGTCTCTGAAAACTACATAATTATGTGTAAGTTTATTATAAATATCTATTATATACAATTGAATTTACATTTTTCTTAAAACAGTAATTTCTAAAAATGCTGGAGGATTAAAAAAAAAATCTAAGGAGAGAGGATTTTGATACAGCATGAGAAAAAAGAGCCATTTTCCCTTCACTTGTGTTTTTTAAAAAATACATCTGGGTTTCCTCCTGCTCCCACAGCAGAGCATAAGACTGTAGTTATGACCCTACTCCACTTCCCACTTAAACCCTGTCATATTTTAACCCCAGCCAGCCACTAAACCACTCACTAATACACATGTATGTAGTGGGATGGGGAGGAGAATCGGGGAAAAAAAGAAGTAAAATTTCTGGGTTGAGATAAGAAAAATTTACTAACGAAAATGAAATAAAATAGAAAAACAAAACAGTAATAATGTATAATATTAATAGTAATGAAAAGAATTATAATACAGGATGAGAGAAATAAAACCCAAAGGAAGAAACCCCAAAACCAAGTGATGCATGATACAATTGTTCACCATCCACTGATCAATACTTCAGCAGCAACCTGCCCCTCCCTGACAGCTCCCCCCAGTTTACTGGCCATGATGTCCTATGGTATGGAGTAGCCCTTTGACTAGTTCAGTCAGCTGTCCCGGTCATGCTTTCTCCCAGCTTCTTGTGCAACTCCTAGCCCACTTGCTGGAAGGGCAGGGTGAGAAGTGGAAAAGGCCTTGATGTTGTGCAAGCACTGATCAACAATAACCAAAATGTTCCTGGGTTATCAACATTCTTCTCAGGGTAAACCCAAAACATAGCCTTGTAGCAGCCATTAGGAAGAAAATTAACTCTTTCCTAGCCCAAACCAGGACAAGCTGTCACCATTTAAATTGTTTATTCACCTTTTTGCCTTACTATACATTTTTGCACCTACAGTTCTGAGGTAGATTTTTAGAAACTTTTTCTGCCATTTAATATGGAAACTACCACCACTGCACGAATACTTAAACAAGCATTACTACAAAAATATACCATTTGCTTTGATGTACTTCTCTTTTCTTGCTTTCCACTCGCAACAGAAAACACAAACGACATTTAGCAGTGACAAGGAATCCTACTGACATCATCAGTATGCAGTGGCACAGTCAAAAGATTTAAGTGTTGCACAATGGCGAAAAACAAGCCTCAGTGTTGCTTAAATTTCTGGGGAAACTAGGAAACATTGTTAAAAAAAAATCACCAAAATAACCCAAATGTAAAACCAGGCTGCATCTGTTACTAGGAAAAGCAGGCCACAGAATGGAGATGTTGCACACAAGAGGCTACCATACTTGCCAAGCTATCCCTTATGCAGGATATGACTCTGTAATGTTACTTTTTATTAAAACTTTTCTGATTGCCAAATGTTGCACAACACAGATAAGGAGGACTAGAACTGGAAATGCCAGCTGCTCCTAGCAATAACCTGCAATGAGACTAAAACAGCCTGAGACTTGGAATGCTCCTCACGTGATGGAGGGAGTCTTATGCAAAAGACTTGAGGCTTCAGTTCTTGCTAGTTTGATGGAGGTTGATAATTCAAGGTTTCCTGGACTCTGTAGCACTGTTTGAAACCATTTCATAGCAAGATGGGCCCAAAGGTGAGCAGAGATGACTGAGCACAGACACAAAACATTATATTCTCATAATAAGGCTTGCCATACTAAAAAGGTTGGGTAACATGATGAAATGCTGCATCAAACACGGCCCCACAGCACACATAAGAGAAGACAGTGGTGCAACAGAAGAGCACAAACAGATTAAGACTTTGCATTTAATTTTCAATCCTTTTTTCTTTAAAAACTAAAAAGATTGTTGTAAAATATTTTCAAACGTTTCAGAAATTCCCTTTACACTTGGTTTGCACACAAGTGATAAAGGAGATTCAAATATTCCATTGTTATGCTACAAAAAGTTTTAAAAGTTGTCTCCAAATTGGAAGTACTTCAGAAAAAACGTTAAAGATAATATATCAAAACCTCCAAATATATAATCAGGTTCTTTGAAGTTACTTTCTGCTCCGCTAAGACATTTATACTAACTGGTGAGTTTCCCATTTCATCTTTTCTAGCACGGATAATTTCTAAATGACTGAGATTTAGGATACACTATTTAAATACAGATGATGTACTTAATGAGATCATATTTTAATAGTTTCTAGGCATTTATGTTAGAGAAAGACTTTGACTTGGGGGTATATTTTTACAAAAAAAGGCAAGTAGGTTGGTTGCTGTGTATCACAGAATGAGCCTGTTCAGATCATTATAATCACCAGTTGTGATCCTATTTTATATACTGTTACATGGTATAAGCAAAAACCTTGAAAATACATCAATCCTCAATAGTAACTTGAAAAGCCTGCAGGTCCATGTTTCCCCCTCATTCTCAGCATTTAAACAACACTCTCAGTAAATAGATGTGCTATGGAGGATAAACACAAATAACCTGTCATTAACTTAAGCAGACCTAGTTTGGCCAGCAAAAAGCTTAGCTATTTCCCCACGTGTTTATTGACCACTAACAGAGAAACAACTCAGCATCCACTTCAGGATTGATATTCTAATTTTAGGATTAACATATTTTTAATCCATATCTTGCTTGTGAGACATATATGAAAAATAATTTGTGATTGCACATGCGTAGGTGCAAGTAAGCCCATGAATGAACCAACAGAATTTTTATAGTTAAGAAGTATATGTAGAGCTACTGTAGGTTGCAAACAAGACTGCAACATGTCCTGATGCTATACTATACACAGCTAAGGAAGTGCCAAGGTATATAATCTTTTAGTAATATAGCAAATTCGCTGATTTTCCAACAGAAACAAAATCAATTAGTATTCAATTTTGAGCCATATCAGGAACACTCCTTCAATAATTGCAAGTATCTTGATCATTTAGAGCAGCTCTGCTAACATGAAACATTCAAGACGAGAATGCTTTATTCCTGCACCATTCCCAAGTTCATTGCAGTCCTTGTTTCTGTGCACTTCCCTCCTTCACTTGGGCCCTGTCCACCCTCTCTGAGAGGAATCCCTGACCCACATTCAAAAGATGACTTTGTGGTGGGCTTCTGAGGTTTAGTATAGCCAGTCTGAGATCACCTGCACTGCCACTCTCTCCAGGCTAAGGACACTGAGGTCCTCTGTATAAAGTGCTGTTTGTTAGAAGGACAACAATGCGAAGAAAAGCCTAGGAATAACAAGGAGTTAATACATCTGCAGTGCTCACAAGGAGTCATGTGCCTCCTGCACGAAAACTCTAGAAGGGTTTCCCTGCCTGCTTGGCTGTGAATTGAGACTGTGTCTGGGAGCTGTCATTTGCTACAGTTTGAAGTATTCTTTCCACAGCTTAAATGAGGGTAGAAAATACCCCTCGTTTCTTTGTAAGAAAAACTGTCTTCAGAACCTACACAAGGTATTTTATCACTTCACCTACTCATCTTGGAGCAGAAAGTCCAGAGAGCTCAGAGAAAGAAGATGCACAGACAATATGCAACTATTACAGTCATTGACACTGTACATTCCTAAAGCATCTGATGTGCATATTGATTTTACCCACTACTCTGATTGAGGCAACCCATATTCAATACCTGTAACCCAACTATTTCTGAAGAAAGAACCAAAACAAAAATGTAGATGGATTTGTATATGTTCCTAGTAGAGTCTTCCAAGCATTTTCCACAGATTTAAGTGACTGAGAAATTACCACCTCAATCTTGACCTTCTTCTAAATGAGACACTGAGGATAAAAGGAGATTTTCCTCCCACCAGGATATCTTGTGTACGCCCAGAACTTCTATTGGTGCTAGTTACTATTGAATTCTCACAAGCGAGTCAGTTTGCAGTGGAGATTGTCCTCCTATTGCCAGGTATTAATCAGTTCACAAACATCTTGTGCCTAGGAAAAAGAAAGAAACTGTTGTTTAAGGCACAGGTTTAGTGCCAGAATACAAACAGAATCACAGAATGGTAGGGGTTGGAAGGGACCTCTAAAGATCATCTAGTCTAATTTCCCTGCTCAAGCAGGTCTGCCTGCTTCTGGGGAATCAGTCAATCCTCCCAGTTTGGTGTCATCAGTGAACCTGCTAGGAGTATACTCTATTCCCTCAGCCAGGTAGTTGATGAAGATGTTGAAAAAGACCGTCCCCTGAACCCATCCCTGTGGCACTCCACTGGTCACAGGCCTCCAACTTGGCTCTATTATTACCACCCTCTGGACTCTGTCACTCAGCCAGTTCTCAATCCACCTCACTGTCCACTCATCCAACCCACACTGCCTGAGCTTTTCAATGAGGATTCAGCCTTGCTGAAGTCAGGTAGATGACATCCACTGCTCTCCTCTCATTTAGCCAGCCAGTTATACCCTCACAGAAGGCTATCAGGTTGGTCAAGCAGGAATAACCCTTGCTGAATCCATGTTGAGTCCTCCTGACAACCATCTTTTTCCTTCATGTGTTTTGAGATGGTATCCAGGATGAGTTGTTCCATCACCTTTCCAGGGATGGAGGTAAGACTGACTGACCTGTAGCTTCCTGGGTTCTCCTTCTTGCCTTTTTCAAAGATTGGAGTGACATTGGCCTTACTCTAGCCCTCAGGTACCTTGCCAATCCTCCACAACTGATAGAAAATGATGCCTACATATTATTGCTCCAATTCAAACATTCACCTAATCTAATCTGAAATATATTAGCTTCTGTTAGAGAGTAAACACTATTGTTATGAAAATTAATAAATAACCTCCAAATAAATAAGGAGATGTTTTTGTCTTTGCCAGGGAACTATTATAGGGGATGTACATGCAGATGGAGTTGCCATTCCCTAACATAATATCTTCCACTGTCACTCCCTTGTAATGCTGTGTTAGAAGACAGAGAGTGAAATGATCTCTTTTGCTTTGATGAAAGCATAAGGAAGTAAACTCAGATAAAAGCAGGGAGTAATCTGTTTAAACAGCTTGGCTCCAAAGTTGAAAATTAAACAAAATCAATACAAATACAGGCTTACTGCTGGTGAATCTGCATTGAGCATGATGTAAAAAAGAATGAAAGGCTACTACAAAGATATTTCATGCCATAATATCCTACATGTGAAGTTTGTGTGGACCTTCAGCTGTTTTACTTTATGCTTGTTTATTCAATTATAAATCTGTACAATGCTCATTGTTCGTTAGTAATGATGTAGTTAAAGAAGCTTTTAGCTAACCTAGAGGTAATTAAGAACATCAGAGTAAACTGTTATTTATTAGAACAAAGAAAGAACACAGATAGTGAAAGCCCTCAATCTCTTCCCACTATTTGGGTGACACACTTCTGGCACATATCTATTCAGGTCAAGCTTTTATCTGAGCTAGTGGTGTGCAGAGGGAGCACAAAAATGCCTGCATCTTGCTCTCCCAATATGATTTTTAAGGAACTCGCCATTCACATCTTTGGGAAGACATGTTCAACAAGTCCTCTGTGGGTTTTTAAAGAAAAATAAAAAATATTCCATTCATGTTTGCAAGGAAGGAAAGATAATACCTTCCCACTCCAAACATGGAAGACTCAGCATCGGTATCTACACAGAAGACAACAGAAGTGTTGATAGAATAGATTAATATTGAATTTTGATATGGATCATTATAAGACAATCTTTATATGCCTCAATGGTCAAAGGCATGAAAGTAGTTGCAAAGAAAGTAAACATGTAGTCTTTAGCTGATAAATGTATTCAGGAAAGAAAATAAAGCTAAAACAATCATTGCAGATTTCTGAGAAAAGATATTAAATGTGTATGGACATTTTCTACATGGACAACCTGCAACAACTTCCCCATCAACCTGTGTGAACTCTTCTGAAGTAAAAACAAGCAAAATAAAACCCAAAGCACCTTTCAATTTATTTTTCTGTGATAGAAAGACCAGCAACAGTTCATGCTACCTTAGTGAGGGCAGGCAAATGTTTAGAAACATAACATCCAAACTTAAAGGGTGTCTGTGAACACAGAGTTTATTAAATTCAAAATTGCAAATTTGTCATCCTAACCAGAAGAAGTATGTAGGACAAATCACCAACTTTATAACTAACTTTCTAAAATCCAAGTGAAGATAGTTCTGCGGATTTTCATTTCTCAGCAGTCAGAAACGATCTTCCTCATAGAATTGAACTCATGTAAAGGCCAAAATTTTCCAGAAGGAAGAGGGAGGATGACAACACTTTAGGCCAGCCAAAATAAATAGTTTCAGATTCTGATTCATCTAGTAGAACACTGTGAATTGTATTTATATCCTTCTGTAGCAAAAGAAAAAAAAACACCCCAAACCAACCACAACCCAAAATCACATTCCTTGAACACTGTTTCGCCTTCCTAAAGATTCAGAATGGGATATGTTGAGCTGCAGTCCTGTGAGCAGTGTAACTTGCATTTCTTATGTTTCCATTTGTCACAAAGCTCAAACTGAACAAAATCCATGACACTCACCTGGCCAAGGCTTAAAGTAATCTTTAACAAGGAACGAGCCTTTGCGGTTCTTGAGATGGCTTCAGGCCCATAAAGAAACAATTGCATCATGCTCTAATTACTCCAGGTGACTCGATGCACAAACTGGGATCCCTCTGCAAGCATTTCCGAACATTTTGTAAGATGGAAAATTAAGGTGTTGCATTATGTTTCCCAGACTTGACAGCAACTTTTTCTGCAGAACTCATTTTACTCAAAGGACTAGAACCACTACAAAGAGGGAGGAGCAACAGGCATGTCAGAACTATACAGAGAGTATATGTGCTAGAACTATGCAGAGTACAGGACATACATATAACAAGTTTCAGGTATAATATTGGACTGTCATATATGGCTCTCAAATCATAGCACTATATTCCTGCTGCAGTATTTTCCCCTGGATATTGATTGAAGTTCATTTCAGTGAAAAAAAGAATTGTTATTTTCCCCCAGTAAATAACACCACAGTTATTCTCACCTCCTTGTAAAAATGAGCAGTTTCTGCAGCAGATGATCTATAAAGTTTCCTAACTTGCCTGGGAGGAATAGTATTTTATTGTTCATTTTGGTTTCTCCATAATACACATCTCAGTCTTCAGTAGTGATGTAGAAGGAGTTTTGTTCAAGTAGTTTATTACTAGGGAAAATAAATTTCTGTTTTATAGGGAAAACCTAAGATCACAAACATACAATATGGGATTACAGGAAAAAGATGCAGTTTCCTATATTCATATGTATCTCTTTATATATATTTTTCCTCTGTGTGTACATGTACATTATAGACATGCTAGGAGTAGCAATGGTAACTACAAGGCTGATTCTTTTTCTCAACTGTATGTGTATCTGTATATGTATTCCTGGAGTTCAATCAGTTAGAACAAGCAAACATCTAAGACACTGGCAGGTAGCTGCTCATCTTTCATTATATGCCAAAATACAATCATATGGTCTATATATTAATTCAGTACAAACTGAGGTTGGCAAGCACTTATGATAAAGTGCCACACAATACATAATACACAATAGGTGGCTGTTTACATTTCCACACTAGGCTGTAAAGCAAAGCTCTTTAGGAGAGATGTCCTCTCAGCAGCCCTAGCTAGTAGGCTGCCAGTTCCAACACAGGGGCTAAGCTGCTGCTGGGGAAGGGTAGGTGCTGCAGCTTACTCAGCTGTATCTGCTCAAATTTGGCAGTCAGAGACTTATATAGGAGACTGGAACCAGAACTTGAGCGAGATGCAAAGGCTAAAAACATTGAAGCATGTTTGCAACCTCAGCTGCTAGCCCTTCATCTGCAACAAAATATCCCTTCTTCCCATTCCTGGGCCACTGTCTGGGGGGCTTTCCTGTTCTTTGGGATTCACTGCAAAGCTTTCATTCCACTTCTCTACACAAAGACATTCCCAGGATGTAATTACTTTCTTGACTCCCTAAAAAGATATTGCATGTCTACTTAGCACTTTTTAAGCCACAATTCCAAATGAAGCTCTAGATAAGCACACTGTGCTTGTAGCCTTAAGAGATGCCTGCCTGGACAAGCATGTTTATTTATGGATTGCAACGCAATCCTGTAGCATGGAGGTAAATAAACCAACAGTCCACTCACTCCTACAAAGGCACCTGAAGACCTAAATTTAGTTCCTTGTCATGAGAGCCCATCAGCAGTTAAACTATCCATCATCATGACAACAACTCAACAGCAGGTTTCTTTTTATACATTAGATGAAAATAAAGTCACTAATAACTAACATTTTGGGGTGTATCAGAACATAGGAGCTGGCCCATAAAAGCATAGCATATCTATTCAACCAGTGCACTGAACTCAATACTCCTGTGGTCAGAAGCACTTCAACTCATCTCATCCTCTATCTTGGTTAAATTTCTCTTTTGGCTTCTGTTACGACTGTGGGGCAGGCAGCAAATGCATTTGCTTTCCTGGGGAAGCTACAGAGCACAGATGCTCTTTGGTGGCATGTAAAGGGAAATTTGGGCTTTTTTTTTTCCCCCCTCCCTCCCCCCTTTCAATCGCAGGTCAGACCCACAGGTCACCCTTTGTACACAGAATTATAAGTGGAGGTCAGCAGCTTGTCTGTTGCACATAATTAAATTTGTTTAACAAGCTTGCCTAGGTGGTTAAGTAATTAAATATCACTTCTGTGACTGAGATTTTCATTGTCCTGACTTGCCTGACAATAGATTTTTTTCTCAGTCTTGTTTCTTCCCAAGCAAATGTGAAATTTCAAAAGAGCTACTGCTGATAATTCTACAAGAACTGCAAAGCAACAAGATGGGTTGAATTACCTATCGCTTTAGTGACAATAATAATTAAGTATTCCAAAAGCAAGTTCCAAATGTGTATCCAGATTTTCATCAGCTTGTTGGCAATGGCAACGTTTGAACACAAAACACAGAGCATTCTGCCTTTGTTTTTGATAGCCAAGACAAATGCAGAGGCAGATCTGAACCACATTTTTAAATTCAAATCCATCTTTTTCAAGTCAGAAATATATCACAACTAGCATAAGAATATCTATAGATCCTTTCTTAATTTGGAAAACTCATTAACCAAATGAAAGGATTAAGTAGCATTAATTCCAAGTATTATTTTGAATCATTCCTACTGTATCACAACATACTAAGAAGCATCTTGATTTCACAAAAAGCTACAAACTCCCTGAATGAGTCAGTACCACACACAATCTTCGGATGTGGGACAATCCTATTTCCAGGATCTGAAATGTAGCACACAAACTAGCAAAATACATGCCTGCTTCCATTGATACAGTGCTTAAACAGCAGGCTCTCTGAAACGTCCAGTTAAAGGACATATCCATGTTCTCAAAACTTTAAAATACAGTATTTTTTACTGTGTAGCACATTATATTTTTCCATAAAAGGCAGACACCTCACATTAGGTTTTGGAGAACAGAGCACAGTTACCCAAGAGCTTGCTTTTGTGGAGTTACATAGAGGACAGGGGTATGTATACAGCTTCCCAGTGATAAACGGGATCAGGGCTGCACTCAAAACAAGCGCATTCTCTTACTCATTTGTACAACTGCCTCAAACTTCTTTCAAGCCGTTCCCAAGCTACCTAAGTGAAAGGGAGGAGAGGAAGGGAAAAATATGTCTCTCTGTACAGTTACTCCATGTAAACTGTGTAAGGACAACAGGCATCATCTTTTACAGTCATTCCTTCAAGGTGACTTGGTGTTTCCTTACATGGATTTACACCAGAACAATTAGGCCAGTGCAAATTTGCAGAGGACAAAGGCAGAGTTTGAAGGTTGCCATAGGATTCTACTAAGATATTATGTAATTACTTTACTCCTTCTCAAAATATTAAGCCAGGTTTAACTACCCAAAATATGCTACTTTTTTTTCTGAAGAAAGCTATAGAATTATAAAATATATATGGGCAACAAAGGCAGGGAGATTTGTATAGCCAAACTTTTAGATACAAGACTAAATAGTCTAGCAGTTGAACCTGGAAAATTATGCAGGAGGATATGATAGTGGTCCCTCAAAAAAAAGAGTAGTCTAGAGAAAGTGAATAGAAAATGATTTTCACCATATCTCACTTTTAAAAATGACAAGGTACCCAATAGCCCATCAGAAGTCAGATGTGCAGAAGGTGAATCTCATGCATCTACTTTATGTGTCACAAGTCATACAAACCCTGGTTTCTGTGCTTGATCTCCTAGTTAGTTGGCCTATGTAGATACTTTGCTATGTAGACCTTCAGCTTGTGTTTCTCTGCTTTTAATTTTAATGTTTCTTATAATTTCCATAAATTATGAGTCCTGCACCTTTTGAAGACTAATCCCATGCACCAGTACAGGCTGGGGATTGACCTGCTGGAGAGCAGCTCTGCAGAGAGAAACCTGGGAGTCCTGGCTGACAATAAACTAACCATGAGCCAGCAATGTGCCCTCATGGCCAAGAAGGCCAATGGCATCCTTGGATGCATCAAGAAGAGTGTGGCCAGCACTGTGTCCAGTTCTGGGCTCCTCAGCTCAAGAGGAACAGAGAACATCTGGAAAGAGTCCAGCACAGGACCTCCAAGATGATCAGGGGACTGGAGCATCTTCCTTATGAGGAGTGGCTGCAGGATCTGGGACTATTCAGCCTGGAGGAGATGAGGTGGGATCTCTTTAATATTTACAAATATTTAAAAGGTGTATGTCGAGAGGATGGAGTGACACTTTTTTTCTGCAGTTTCCAGTGATAGGACTAGGGATAACGCACAAAAAATAGAACACAAAAAGTTCCACTGAAACTTAAGGAAAAACTTTCCTGTGAGGGTGAGGGAGCCCTGGCACAGGCTGCCCATCAAAACCCGCTTGGATGTGTTCCTGTGTGATCTGATCTAGGCAGACCTGCTTGAGCAGGGGAGTTGGACTAGATCATCTTTAGAGGTCCTTTCTAACTCCTATCATTCTGTGATTCTCTGCCAATTTCCAACATCATCCAAAAATGGCTTAACTATTTGTTCTGATTTGTGCTCAAATCACAAAATGAATTTTGAAAGGAAAATTGATGCTCAAATACAGAATAGGCATGTAGAGTGGCCAATTTAGATGTTGGGTTTGTGGGGACTCTGATTAACTGATTTAATTTTTTTAAATATAACTGCAGATATTCTTTACAGCTACAGTATTCTCACAATGTTACTTAAATATTTTGTATTTTCCCTGTGACATGAGAGAATGATACATCATTTAACCCACGTCTAATGATGTAGGAGGGAGAGGTTATGTTTCTCTTTCCTTATTCTTTATCATCTATTTTTGGATGGTTTACCACTTGTGTGATGTCCTGTTCTTAGTCTCAGCACTTGCACCATCCTGACATAGAGATAATATTCATACAAAGGAATTGCTAAGCTGCTGTTGCTTTAATACTACATAGGGGGAAAAAAAATGTACATAATCTATGAAAACCCCAAACCTCTAGGACAGCATCATCAATATCTCCCTGGCACTTGTCACCTACTTAGTGGTTTACCTGGTACCAATTTTAGCTTTGACTTCTACAGGGGGCCTTAGCAATTGTGATAGGTGGCAGACTCAGAACCCAAAAATTACATTCACATAATCATTCAGAAATGAGTGACAAATCTGCATGGACACCAGTAAACTGCAACATGTGATTCCAATAATGAGTGTATGTTTATCATGTAATTGCTGATCTTCTAAATCTCAAAGGAGTAGAATGTGAAGACTTATGTAAGGTATTACTACATTTCGAATACAGGTCTTTGAGCTAGTCAGCTCATAACACAGTATGCCCAATCATTATGGACTGATGATTATTTAAAAAAAACAGTTAAATCATTTTTATTTTGACAATTATAATAATTTCTTGTATTAGGCGTGCTACCAGTTGTGCATGCTATGATCGGTATCAGCCAATCCAGTGATGCAGCAATATTCATCTGCAATTCTACACACATGCACTCTGGGTTTCAGATATTCTGTAAGGTACCTTGTATGAAATAACTTTGAAGCTACAGCCCTGAAGATCGTTCAAGCTCACCATCAGCCAGATTTATTGATAATTATCAATTATTAATCACAATAAATGCAAACGCCACCAGCAAGTTTTTCTACTTGTTGATGCCAAACCACACATATGGCTTCTGCAGTTTCCATACTTATAACCTATTTTTCTTTGAAGACTGTCTGAAATAGTTGGAGTTCTCATGTAAAACATTTGGAAATTTGAGAATCTGCTCATCCTTCTGTCCCTTTTCTGGGTTTATAATGACAGTTACAAGATTTCTAACCACTCTGAGAAAGAACAGCCATGGCACCTCTTCCTCCTTCCTCACTTGCTGGAGAGAAAGGAATGTATGGAATGTATTTAAATAATGCAGTTGAACTTTTTATGAGCAAAACTCCCTTCAACATCTTGAATTACTTATTTGTAATGAGTTACTTGTTCAACACTGGCCAAAGTAAAGTTTATTCACTTACAAAGAGCTAACCGAGTCAGAACTCTTAGAATTCTGCCTCAATACTATTAATCTCTTATTGTTAATTCAGAATGTTAAGAGCAAGGAAGCTGATTTTAATTCATTTAACAGAATCCCAAAGACTAGATTGTTCTGTTATGAACAAATGCTTCAAAGATTTTGTGCCAGTGCTGTTTCCTCTCCAGCTGGGAATAAAGTTTTCCCTCCTATTAACACAAGTCAATCATTCTCTGCCTCAAATTAATCTTTGAAGTTTCCAATGATCTCAATGTTCTTTCTGTGAACACAGATTTCTTTTTAGTATATAAGAATTCCTTTTTATTATATTCTTATTTGTTGATTAAGTTTAAAAAACCTGAACTGTAAGTTTCATATGACATGTATTGATAGCACTGATGTTACCAATACACAAATCATGGTCAAAGGATGTTGTCAGGATACTTTCAAAAAGATAATCAGGTTCTGCAGTTGCAAAATATCCTCTTGGCACTTGGGTAATGTACACTGTGCTGTGATATTTTCTTCAGAGCTCTGTGAAAGGTGACAGCTGCAAGGGAAGTTCTCTGACACCAGTAACCCAGGGAAGAATAGTCAATCTCTTTCACACAATAGTGGCTTAACCTCACAAATTAAAGCAACAAAGTAATAATTTCCATAAAACAAAGCACTGGAGACTCAACAGTAGTCTCGTCTCTGGAATTCAACTCCTAACATGAGAAACTGGAAAAATGCCAGTATTTCGGAAGGTTTACATTACACCAAAGTTGGTAACAAGAGATATCTTTAGCCATAAACAACCAGTTCGATTAACAGTGTAATGGGGCAGAGTGTTCCTCACCGTGTCTAACCTCATCATCCCAAGTCTTTATACATCCTCTCCAAATTCTCCTCTGGGAAGAGCAAGTGTGCCATATTTCAATCCGATATTAGTCCTCAAGCATAAATAATATATGGAGATGAGCTAAAATGTCTCATTGATTAAAATTCTACACTGTAAGCTTGTCACATTTCTATGTGCAAATTGCTTCTGTCTGGCCTGCATTCAGAAGTCAGTCATCTAAATATATATACATATTTGCTTGATTTTAAGTTTATCACAGCTGAACCCCAGATCTGAATTGGAATAGATTTTTCTCTACAATGAATTTATAAGTAATAATGTATATGGTCAACTGATTATCTAATGAGAGAGCAGTATCACACGATGTGGCTGCCTTCACACAGCTGTGAAGAACTCTGCCAAGTCTTCAGTTAAAAGCTATCTCCTAGGTTTCTACTATGGTTTGCAGCACTTGTAACTGTAACTATAGTCCTCAGAGAGTCCAAGAAGTCAAACACAATGGAAGGCCATGGATACTAAATCTGCGGAGTAATAGCTTTTTACATGTTTATAAGCAATTCTTAAACACAAAATATATCTGGGTAGTTTCCTTGGAAAGCAAATGTAAAAATCAGCCCTTGTAAGAGCAAGGATTAACTACCTGATCTCATGTGTTCATGGTTAGTACTGCAGACAGATTGGACACAAAACACAAAGGTGGTCAGGGAATCACGACTAGTGTTACCATGTCACATAGTAACAAATGGTTAATTATGGGACTCTGAGGTCCAACATTCAAAGATTGAAAAGTTCCTCTTGAAATCAGCATTCAGGCTTGAATAGTTAATTTAAATAAAAATAGATACCAGAGAATCCACACATTTGTCCCATTAGGGTAACTTGCTTCCTAAAACCATCTCAGAAGCGGAAATTACTTCAAAGCAACTCCTGCTATTTGAGAGCAACATGTTCATAAAAGCTCTTCCTGTAGCTGTTTGCTTTTAGGTTGCACCCTCAGATAACCAGTTTATTTTCTGTATTAGCATAAATAAAATGCTTTAGGGTAGCTAAAAGCTCAACAGAAAACATACAGTCCTGTCTTGACCAAAAGCATTCAAATATACTGCTAAGTGAAGAAGAAACTTCTCTCAGGAAAGCAAACTAATTAAACATGATACTGGAAGTAACAGTGCTAATGGCCCTCAGCAAGAGAAATATGAGGAAAAAATGCATAGAAGCCACTGTCATGCTTTCTACCAAAAGCTGAAGAAAAATAACTCAGAAATGTTCATCCCTCTCTACAGAGTATTTTTCACTGTTTACTAGTTCTGAGACCAAGTCTTTTTTCTTTGCCCTATTATAACTTAGGAGCAACTGATGGTCTTGAGGCAGATTGGTAAGGTCTCCCTTAGGGAAAAATAAACACAATCACACAGCAATGGCAAAAAACTACATGAGGCAATTCTTGTAAGAATGAAGGTTATTAAAACAAAACTATTCCTGAAGTATTATTTTCTGTACCTCATTCTCTTTCAAAAATGCATACTTTCACTTTTATATTTTCATTTCATGCTGTCAGCTGACAGTTTTAAAGAAAAATATAACACCAGCAGAGAGTACTTTCTGAAATGAGAATTTTAAACAACTCTTTTTTGACTTGTTATAAAATTTGTTATGTAGTTCATATTACATGCTTATATATAATGGAGGGAGGAGAAGACGCTCAATACAGAATTAATATATTGCATTAGATCTGTTTAGAAAAGAATTAACATGCATAATATCTGTACTCCAAATACACATGCACACAGAAAACCCATCAACAAACAAAAAGAAAAGGGCCAGATAAATTTCTGCTGGTAATTTCAGATTATACATGACACATTCTGGCATGTGCATCATACTGATATGGAAAAGAGTTTCACATTTGTCCATTTAGCTATATGCAGTGGGTGGCGGTGCAGAAAGCAAGAGCCATTTCAGAGAGGCAAATTGCATAGAAATAAAGTAATTTTCAATTGCCCAGCATTTTCTGAGGGTGAAGGCCATGCACTCTGACAGAGAGCTATGAGGAAGGTGGGACTGATCTGTAGCAGTGCACGACTGCTGCATTTGACCCAGGTTATTAAGATAATGATAGAGTAGCTATATTGACGTTTTCCATGAATGAATAACCTAGATTTTCCACATTAGTAGCAAATACTAAGAAGATACCAGAATACCAAAACAATACAGCTATAAGTAACTTCACAGTAAACTCATAAATCATATAACTATAAAAGGGGTTTGGGTAGGCAATTGTCATGTCCATAACTTTGGCTGTATTGCCAGCCATCAAAACACAAATCAAAAGACACCTAAAATAGGTTACAGTAGCTTGTAGGAGATAAGGGTATTATGCTTCTTCTAGGGCTCATAAGAATTAATTCAATCCATCATGTTTTACAAGAAATGGCAAATCTTTATTTATTTTTATTTGTAAATTCTTCTCCTGTATTTTGCACAATTTCTGTTAAGATTAAACAATACTTTGTTTCATGAAAGCTATATACTTACCATTCTTCAAAATGCCCAATAATATCTTGCCTGCAAAGCAATCATGGTTTATGCCCAGGAACCAGGTCCTGAAGAAGGCAAAAACCTTAATGACTGACAACAGCGCTTGCAGAGCTCCAGTGAAACTAGTCCTTCAACAGGAACACCCTCCTCTAGTTTTCTAGAAGCTTCAAAACCTGTTTGATCTGAGTTTATGTTACGAACTCGACAGAAAATCCTTCCCCTTCTGTGAATATGCAGAAAAATACCTTCAATGATACAAGTATTTTAAACCTTGCCTCACATATGAAGAAAGGTTAACATCACCAGAAAGCCCAATTTTCCACTTGAAATGGCAAACACAGCATTCTACAATTAAAGAAAAGGGGAAAAAAAATCTCAGATGGGTTCTTTCAAAATAAAAAAGGCACTACAAAGTTTTTTTAGCCCTTTCCCTTCCTGAAGCTGGGAGGGAAGTCCTTAATGGTGTGGCAAGATGTGTGTACCTGTGAAACCCCATGAGTTTGCCTCCCCAGAGAAAAGGCAATTACAGCTGCTATAGGATGCATGTAATTCTCAGTAAGCAGCATGTTGTCTGTCATTGTAAGCATATAATCTATATAATTTTGTTGAAGTCCTTGGTGAGATATCACAGAGAACAGTCTCCTAACACAATGCACTGAAGTATGTGCATATGAGCCCAAGTAGTTCATACCTGGTGGGAGATGCCGCCTCAAACTGCCAATCCTGCTCTTCAGCTGGAGATTGCTATGTCTGGAAAAGGATGGCCAGCATATTTCAATGTAAGTTTGAGTGTCAGGCAGTGAATGGTGATGAGGGGAAAGTCTAGTTTCATTTCCTTCAACTATCCTTGCTAAAGAAACATATCTGACAGCTGGAGCAATAACTTCTTAAATCAATTCAACGTGAAATTCCAGAGCATTTCGGTTGGTGCCCTCTGAAATTAGATGGCTTTAATCACCAGCTGGCTGAATTATAAGTAGATTGGTATCGTAACATGTTTGGTGTTCCCTCACATTATCTCTTTATACAGTAGTTTCCACAGGAGACAAAGTATTCATTAGGTCTTGCCACGGTTAGTCACCAGTGCTTCCTCCAGCTTGCAAGGACCTGGCTAGCTCTTTAATCTTTTCTAGAGAAAAAGGATGATCAAGAAAACATCCTGTAAATATGCACAGCTCAGGCCTGTTTGTCATTGCCAGGCATCTTTCCCATGTAATACCTGGGAAAGTTTTCAGGTGTTTAGACTAAGCTGCTGTGCAATGTTAAAATAATGTGTGACCCTACTGGAGTCTGAAGCACTGGCTCCTTGAAATACTTTCACAGTTCAAGAGATTCTGCCCAAGAAACAAACTGTCACATTCCCAAAGTGATATACTTTCATTTTTTTCTTCTCCCATAGAGATACAGAAGGCTTATATGTACTCTGAAATAATTTTTCCAAGTTTTGTTGACTTTAATTAACAGACCAAATGAGGTAAAATATTTTTTCCCAAATCTATTTTACCGCAAGATGTGGGCATTTACAATAGTCAGCGTCTTGTGGAAGCCGTTGTTATGAGCTAGGGAACTATTGAGCTGAAGAATAATATTTGCCATAGCCCTGGCATTAATACTTCTAGGGTGAGAGGTCACCTCTGCTGACAGTGGCTACACTTTGCATGACTAGGAAATAGGAGCAGCTTCTCTAACATACATTCATTTTTACAGATTATAACATAAATGGTTTCATGAGCACCAGGAAGAATGAAATTTGTTTTCAAAACTGGCTTGTCCTCTTCTGCTTGACTGGCTCTTTTAACAGAATTGCATGAAAGTAAATAATATCCCCCAAATAAATATCAGAGAACCCATATTGAAAAACAGATGAGAGAGGCAGAAAGAGATTAGCGTAGTCTTTTGTCAGGATAAGCTTCACTGAGTCTGCATCTTGGTGGATAGCTGCTTTAGGCACAGCTCAGAGACAGCTGACCCAGGCAGGGTGACCTTCTGCCCCACACACAGGCTTCCCTCTTCCTTAACCTCCGCCATGCAGTCCCAGCTTTTCCCTGCAGCTAGCCCACAGGAATAAACTAGTTTGACTCACTAATCTAACAAAAATTATATTTGGTTTGGCAAGTTTGTGGCCATTTGAGATAACTGAGCTGACTCACTGTGCAGATTGGTGAGCTCCAGAGGCGATATACGGAAGGGGCAGGATCCCTTATTTGGGCAGTGGGAGTCAATAGGAGAAGGTGGTTGAGAGTATGCCAGAACTTACATGGACACCACTAAGCTTTTCTGATTGAGAAAAAAATGATAAATAATACATTTTTAAGAGTACCTGATGCAAACCTATAATGTCATTTTTAACTTGAACACCAGAATCAGGAAAACTCCAGTGATCAGCTGAAGTTATCATTCTCTTTCTGTTTCTCTCCCACCTTTGTCTTCCTGGTACATCTAAACAGGGGCTTGAGGATAGATTGCTCCGTGCAGCAGGAAATGGCCTCTCCAGCTCTCCCTCCCTCTCTCAACACTGAAAAACTGAGCAGTCAGCTCTGGGGACAGGGGCTCTCCAGCAACATTTTCCTTTCAGACAGAGCAGTCTTAAGGCCAACAAATCCCTGACAACTGCAAAGCCACATTTCTAACGGATTCTGCTGAATAATCTGTCTGGAGACAATGTGGTGTGAGAGTCTTGCTCTGGGAATGGATGATGGGGGAGTGGCCCTACAAAAGCTCAGATCTAGTAAACAGCTGTAAGATGCAGTTCCTTTACAGCTTACAGTTTTGCTTCCAGCTTAAGCTGGATTGAAACCAAGTCATTTGTCAGTGAACTGTAAACCACTGTCTCATCACCTTTGCAGATACGCATTTTCACCAAGAGCTATGTTGTTCCTGTGTCTTCCTCCATGATGTTGCACGACACGTTTTTACTTATTCGGGACCAAATAAGCAACAGATATTTCCTCTCTTTCCTCCTCTCCCCACTGCTTTGTGGGAGCTAATGTAAGAGCACTGACTGAAATGCGAAACCATGGAGTAAGGATTGTAAGCTTCACTTCCCATTGGCAGTGGTACCATGTGATTTGGGGCAATACTGTCCTTCTGCCGAAATTCCTTTTCTGCGCTACAAGGATCCTATCAACCCACCTCACTAAGGGACTGTGAGACTAAAATTAGTCACTGTTTTTTAAACCAACACACACCCTCCACAAGGTTGGTTTTTTTTTAATCAGAAAAAGGTCTAAAGAATCATCCCACATGTTACTCTAGAGTATTGCTTCCTTTTGTGAGTCTGAATTTAGCTCAAAAGTAATTTATTTTTTCTCAAACAGTTACAGAGATAGAAGCCTCCTGTCACGTGGATTTTTAATTTATCCATAATTCTCCTAATTTTAAACAGGTGTGAAGTTTTAAAAGCAATTTAAAAGAAAAGCAGATATTGACACATTAAAACTTAATAGCTCTTTGCAAGACATTGCATTTCATTATCAAAACCTCCTTAGAATTTTCATTTAAAAATGAAATCACTGATCCAACAAACCATAACAGCCACAAATTGGGTCTGGAAATAAATATTTATGCATTAAAACCTACTTATTAATATTTTGATGAGGATGAGGTATGTATTGGAATGAAGAAAAGGCACTCTGCAATTTAAAAAAAAAAAAAAAAAAGAAATTACCAAAACAAAAAGAACTATTGACTTTCATGGTAGAACTCTCGAATGGCTTAGAAAGTTATTTCAAAGGTGGTTATTAATGGCAAAGATGGCACCAAATTTAGAGAACTTGTTTCTTTTTGGTACTGAAGAAAGACAGAAAAGAAGGGAAAAAAAAGTCCAGAGAAGGTATCACTACACTCTGCATTAAAAAAAAAAAAGAAAACAACAAAGCAGGCCTACAGTTTTTCTATACTTAGGAAATTGAGACCCTGGCTGCAGCAAACCGATTAAAAGAATGCTTGGAGACAAGAAAGCAAGAAACATTTTCTCACCATTGTCAGAATCAGACTTTTTAAACACTAATTGTGAAAAGCCAAGCTTGTCTATGGAGTGCAGTTTCTCCTTTCAGGATCCCTCAGGCCCAGCAAAGCCCCCTGCTTTGCTAGAGAGGCACACTGCGTCCTCCTGTCCAAATGAGACTGGTAAAACATTGTGCCACATGGAACCTGCAGCAATTTGCTTCCTTCCTCTACAAGAAGACCAAGTCCTTTATACACTTCATCCTTTCCACCTGAATTAGCAGGTTCTGGACCAGAAGCCGTGGCTGCAGATCCCATCCTGGCAAATCTGCAGCTGCAGTCCAGAGGGAGGAGGTGACCACAGCCTCCTTTGTGGCCTCCTCCAGGAAAGTGCAGTGCCATAGTGCACTTGGCAGCCACATAAGGGGGCTGTGAGAAGGAAGAAGTAGAGAATGAAAAGGAGATAAACAAGATCTGCATGGTCTTGCAAAAGCAAGAGCCCAAGTGACACAATGCAAGGAAGTAGGGAAGTTGAGAGGCTGTGTGTGAGCACACAGTGGATGGAGACCTGGCAACTTGGAACTTCTCAGGCAGAATAGAGACTATCATCCTTTGTTTCTCATCCATATAGGCACCAATGACACTCCCATGGAATACATTAAAATTCACCACAGAGATCTACGGGCAAAGCTGTGAGTTGGGGTGATACTCACCTTGATCCTGAAGACAAAAAAGAGAAGCCCAGGTAGGAGTGGACAATTCCTCTGAATAACTGGCTTAATGACTGGTATCTCAAGCAGCACCTTGGCTTTTACAATCATGGGACTCCCTTGAGCAATGAAGGCTACTATAGAGATCCACCTGACAAAAAGGAGCACTGAAGAATTGTTGCACTCTATATTAAAGGGCTGCTCAAATGTATGGAGCTCATTTATGGGATGGACAATAGGCTGAGTGAATGCTTGTGGGTTGGCATTAGAAGAGAAACCAGTAAAGGTGGCACTGTGATGGGAGGTTATTGCAGACCACATAGTGAAAAAGTAAATGAGATCTTCTGTAAACAACTCAAGGAAGTCTCCAGACCACAGACTCTAGTTCTCATAGGAGACCTGAATCTCTCTAAAGCTTGAGGAGGGAAAAGCAGCAGAAGCCAGATATCTGGAGAATGACAGAAGCAACTCCTTAACATAAATGCTAGGTGGGCCACAAAGGGTGACACTCTCCTAGTCGCAGTGGTTCTTAAGGATGTTGTAGTCTTAGTGAGATGAATTAGCATTCAGTTATATATATAAACTTATTTTAAAAATATACACACACAGGTTTCTGAAACCTTAATACTACAGTTCACATACACATTACATTCTTCTTCAAATACGTTCCATGTGTATTTTAGAAATGTGGTTTAATCATATGCATGGACACACACAGACAGCAGAAGATTCTTAAACTGACCATAAAATCCAAACACTTTCCTTGTAAAACAGCTGCCATTTTATCTTCTAATTATATCTTCCATGACCAAAAAATCAGACCATGTCACACAGCCAAAAGAAAATGTCTTTTCAATCTTAAGTCATGCAACTTCAGTTTGGAACACATTTAGCAAAACTGTCCCCTCGTAAAATCCTCAAAAAACAGTCATTAGTGCAAGCATTGCTATAAAATGACAGGTCACAAACAGTAAACAATATCTTCTGTAACAGTCTGAACCATTATTGATAGAAAACACAGTTGTCAAGCATTACCTGAAGTAATTTTGCTGTGGAGCTCAAGTAGTTTAAATTAGCCAAGTCCTCAAATAGACTTTCACACCCTCTAATCATGACACAGAGTATCAGAGGGTTCTCAGGGTTGGCAATCTACATAATTTCCCACTCATAGTCAAGAAACTCAGATCTTACTTGAAGTAGCTCTTATTATTGTTGGCATTTCTTTAGAAGAATACCTTTTTGCCAACAGGCCTAAGAAAACTCTAGCTAATGTTTTCATATGTTAAGCCAAATAACACATGTTCATTGGACAGCAACTGCCTCTACTTTGAGGTGTCTTTACAAACTAGAGTGACTTGCCTCTGGAGACCAAGGCATGAAACAGATCCAAAACACACAACCATGTACTACTGCCTAAGCAGTTACCTGGTGCTAACGATTACAGACCCTGCAAACAGGAACTTTATAAAACAGCTGCTCAGGCAATGAACCAAACCAGCTGTGCCACCCTGCTAGAAACCATCCACTACACTATCTGCGGATGCTGTTACCTCCTGCTTTTGAGCAGCCCCTACGAAAAGCCACCATGTTGTCAGGCGATTTAATTTCGCTATAGTGGTGTCCAAGTTTCCATTAGAAACTTTGGTGGTGTCACAAAGCAATAGGAGATTGCACTATCAGATAGACGAGACAGACAAGACCAATTCCCACTGTTTTCTCAATCCAAATTTCAGATATTGGAATTTTATGTAGATTATCAACTATACATTAGATTGAACAATATCAGTGCCGTTCAAAAGCAAGCCATTGGATGACAGTAGTTCTCACTTCAAATAGGTTTTTGTAGAGGCCAAACCTATGCTGATAGTAACTTCAAAGGCTATATATGATTTTGGCAGAAAATGAAAATCCAGAGCAAATATCCAAATTAATTCTTCTGAATTACTTCTCCAAAATAAAGGAATTTATTAGCCTGGCCCTAACGAAGCAGACAAAACAGACTTGAGAAAGCGTGGATCTGTTTTTCTCCAGTTGAGAGACTGTAAATCAATGTCAGTCCTTGGTAAATACCACCACAAATCAAGGAAAGAACAAGCCTGTAGTTTTGCTTGCTCAATAGGTTTTTTGTTGTTGAGTCTGAAGGCAGGCTCCAAGGAAAATGAAAACTTAAATGAAGATTTTCCAAAACAGACACCTTTTAAAGCAAGAGAGGCAAATTACAGCTAGGGCCCATAGGGAGACTCTGCTCCTTCCTCACAAAAGGGAGCAATGCAGCTTTGTGCAATGGAAGCAGATTTTATCAGTCCTCTTTGGAGGAGAGCACAGTTATCTCTTATAACACAGCACTGGAAGGACTGGCAGCAGAGCTTTAGGACATTACTCTGTAGAAGGGATCCTAATAAGACAGCGCTGACTGGAGTAATTTCCAGTCCTTCCCCTTCTACAGCAATTACTTCCTACACCCTCCACACCCTCTGCTAGAGGTGACCATTCCTTCCACCAAAATGCTTTATGCAGTACTTCACAGACCTCGTTTAGAGCATGGGCAAACAGACAGATCAATGGACACAAATAAGGCTGGAGACTCACGAAAAGTCCTTGCAGCGCTCTGCTTATACCATTGCTGAAGTGTCCTCTCCCCATGGTCCACTGTCAGCTATGCTATTTGGGAGCAACCCAGTTTGGGAAAAGGCTGCCAAAAAAAATAAGGGGAAGAAAAAATAGGCAGGGTCAATTCTGTGACAAATAGTTAAAAGAGTAGGAAGGAAGGATGTGTATCCGTATGGTTTTGTTTCATATACAGATATAGGCCACAAGGCACAGTTGAGGAGGTGGTGAACTTCAGTGGGAAGAAAGGAGAAGCCACAGAAGCTGGAAGTTCTCTCTCTGGTTTTGCTGATCAAGAATACAGAAGAAGGTCCAATTCCTCCTGCAGTATAATTAGCTAAGTGGCCTTCCAGCTCGTAGCACCTCATGAAGTATCTCCTCCTCCAAGTCTATACTATACCATGCTGGAAGAGCACCCTAGTCTAACTAGACTATGAGAAGACACATCCGTTTCTGCCATTGTCCTGACTTAATTCTCTGTTGATAACTGCTTTTGTTGTTTTATCTTGAGGTTTTCCAGGAAGCATTAGGTGGACCTTATGTGGAGCTTTTCATAGCACTGAGTTTTGTTGTCAGGCCCAACCATATGCTTGCTGTGCTCCACCCACTAAGGTCTAAACTGAGGTGAGCTCCATAATCATCTTCCCTACAAATAATCTGTTCTCTTAACACTCAGAAGGTGTTGTGGCAACTAGCCATCACAAATCCTCTTTGATCCCACGACCCAAGATCCTGAATGCTAAGCACACACGTGACAGCACAACTCTATGCTTGAAGCACATACTTCCTTGACTATGTTCTTACCTGACTTCTTCAATCACACTTAAGAGAAATTATTTGCCATAAGGCAAGTCACAGCACCAGTCACAACTTGTGGCCAGACACCATCTCACAGCTCCAACAACATCAGCTGAAGAAGTGACTGCCCTCAGCTCAATACTTGTCCAGACTCCTGTAGAGGTTACCAATCATCAAAGCTGTCAGCAGAGCCATTTGGATGATGCTCCCTTGCCCATTCATGTCAAAACCAGCCAGGTGTGTGAAGACCTACTATTTAAACAAACTGCTTAAGCTATCCATGTTAATTCTGACCATGGGAACAGCTGACAGAGTAGGGGATCCTCTCTGACCATCAGTTAGGGAGAGTGACGGCAGCATGTGTTGTGTTCTGTCTTCAAGCTGCAATAGCAACAAACTGAAGTGCAGGAAAGCTCTGAATTGCTTGTGCTTTCAGACTGAGAACTGGGACACACCTTTCCCAGGGCTGCATGAGGAGGCTGTGGGAGGACTTAACCTCCTACCAGCTTGCTCAGCAAGACCACAAACAGATGGGTGGATGTGGAACTTACCCTTTCTAATGGAAGGGTAGGTAGTAAAAAACAAGGCAGAGAAGAAAACAGAAGTTAATAATTGGAAAAAAGGAGTAGATCTTGAGCAGTTCTGTTTACTATTAGTCTTGTCATAAACAACTCTACACCCCTAAATTCCCCCAAACTGCTTCCCAGGTCAATCCTGTTCTCTATCTGAATACTTGTATTTCTTAAGCCAATGCACCTAGCCCCTTCTGAGGCTACAAAACATATGACTAGTGGAGTGGTGAGGAAGTGGTTAAAGACAGAACAAGCACGTGTACTAGGAAATAAAGTGTCCACTGGTCTGAGGCTGGAGAAGGTCATATGGGGCAGTGGCACATAACCAAATAAATGATAAATGGATTTGGCATCTGTGTTAACTTCTCAGTAAAATCCCATGAAGACTTTTGCTGGCTTTTCTTACCATGTGTGCACAAATCCAAAACACACACACTGCATGGATTCAATCCACCACAGCACTTTTAATCGTCTGCTTTTGCTTGGGTCTGAGGCCACATCTCTCCCTACTTTTTTTTGTTTTCCCCTGCAAAAGTAAAAATCTCCATTCTCACAAGCAAAACTCTTCCTGAAAAATGATTCTGTTTACCCTGAAATGCTTTCCAACCATTTCCCTTGGTGAGCAGAAAGCACTAAGTACTATGAAGGGGCCAAAATGAGAAATTTTCAGGAGAGCACTGCAAATGCTTAGGCTGGCTTTCTCACATCATGTTATGGCAGTTGGTCTGCACAGTATGCTGAGTAAGCACTGAGCTCCTCCACTTCCCCACTCAGTGATTTCACTTTTTAAATGGATGTCTATAACTATGAATGTATAATGACCTGAAAAATAATCTTATCCTGGGCAAATGGAAAACCTAAATCATCGACTTAGGCAAATGAGAGGTTCTGCTAAAAATAATTGTGGTGTTTCTGGTTTTGCAAAAAAAGTGGTTTCAAATAAGCTCGAGACTATTATATCTCAGTGGCCTGTTCCTGAGCTTGAAGACAGACAGAAATAGTCTCCCACTCCTTACAGTCAAGAACAGCAGAATTAAATTAATAAGCGCAGGCAGTTTAACCACTCCATGACAAGTTTACCAGTAACACTAATGAAAAAGGCAAGGATTATGCCAAGTATAGACTGCTGCTCTTTGGAAGAGCCATAAAGAAACTGCTGAGAAATGGAAGAAGAGGTGGCTGGTGAGGCAGGAGGACTGGAAGAGGCTGCGGAGGGGACCAGAGAAGCAGACTTCCTCTTCTGAAGCCTCAGGGGAAGTACTAGAGGGATGAGGAACTTAAAGCTCTCCCACTGTTGGGAGAATATAGCAACAGAAGAAATAATAACTTTCTCCTCCTAGTACTTGGAGTAAGGGTGAATAACAAAACTTTTAAGCATCTACTAGAAAGACAAAATGCACAGTGAATAGGCAGTATTTAGTTCTCAACCACAGGCCAAGAACAACAGCACAGCACAGCTCTCCCTGAATGTCTGCCTCCTGGAAGAGCCAGTTCCCCATTAGGGTGAAAATCACTGGCTTTGCCACTTGCTATTTGGTTTTTTTCTTTGCTCTATAGTTTTGTGAAACTCAGAAGTTGCTAAAATCGGGAACTTTCAAAATGGAACTCTGAAGCATGGAGAACAAACATGGGAAAGCTTCATTCTCCACAGCACAACCATTATACAAAATTATATTTTGAGTAATTAAAAAAAAAATATTAGCTCCAGAAGGGTGAAGAAAAAGAGAAATCTTGTAGCTCAATAGTTGAAGCATGACAGTTTGAGTATTGATGCAATAGAAAAAAAATTTTTGTTCTGTGGGTCACACAAAGAGAAAAAGCAACAGACAGTCTTTGCAAGTAGAATTTGGTAGCAAAATATTTTTTAAAAGACAAATACCTAGTTTTCTTATTTGGAGTGAAGAACAGCTGGTACTTTTTAGCAAAGATAAACATCCAGACTCTATCCTTGTTGCTTGAGAGTTGATCTTTTTTTAATAGGCTTTCCTGAAGTTGGCTGATGCCTTACTCGGCAGCAGTTTGCAACAGAAGAGGAAACTGATGCTAAGCGTCAGCTAATGAATCCTAAGTTCTAAGAAGTGGTAATATCAAAAGTGTTTGTGAATTGCATACAGAAAGGACAGGAATTGTGATACAGCTGTTGAAAAAAATAAGGAAGAAAAACACTGCAAGTTTCCTCTTCAGGGCTTTTTTTTTTTAATAAGAATGTTTATCGACACAAATTAAAAAAAAACCAACCCTGCTAATAAGCTGAGCTGTCACACCTTCTGGAGGAGAGTATAAAATGGGCATTTTACAACAGAAGACTCTAAAGACACAGATTGTGTTTTCCACATCAACTGCAACTTTTCCTTTTGTAATTTATACTGTAGTTTGAATATGTCAGGAGTTGAAGGGTTGTGCAAGCTTCTGCTGTGAAAAAGAAATTGGAAAGTGCTTCCATCTTTCTCCCTAAATTAAGATGAAGAGAAGACATCAAATATATGCTAATTAATGGAAATTTTGAAAAGCCTTCTTTTCGGTGAGATTGTTGTACAGTGGCTTCCTTCTGTGATCAGCTTTATACTCTTGACTGAATATCTGCATTTGTTTTTTTCTAATGATCAAAACCATACTCACAGAGGTCCCCCTTGTTCATGTGCTAATCTTCAAGATGCCAGTCTTTAGTGCTAATATCAAAGTTGTTAGCATGAGCATCTTCTATGCACCACATGACTGGTGGCTTTTTGAAGACAGCTGAATGAATCTTATTCTACACATTCCCCTTGGATGTTATACAGGTATGCTAGAATATGCTACGTGCTTTCTTGTAATGTCCACTCCAGGTAGCTATTCATCCAGAGAAACCACCTCGAAGATGCAGTGTCTGCCCAGGTCCTCCCTTACCCCTTCACTCATGCAAGAAACCCTGGTCTTGCCCCTCTGCACACTGAGAGCTGTGCAGAGGTCGCTGCCTGCCTTGTACCCTTAGTTCTTTACATGGTGTCTCCTCCTTTGCAGAGGACTGGCATGGTTTGGTTCAAATCCATGCTTTATGGCTCCTGCTGGAAAACATAGGGCCCAAATGAAGAGTGTAATGCAACTAGTAGTGTCAGCAGCTGCTTCCTACCACGTGCTTGCCAGCAGAAAGAGGTGAGGAAGCCAAGAACGTGTGTGTATAGATGCACATATGTCACCACTTTCTCTGTTCTATTGTCCCTCCAGGCCAGCTAGGTCAGAAGTCAGCAGCAAGCTGACCAGCAAGGTTTGGATGATGTACAGCATGATCGGGGGCTTGGCGCAAAGGGATCTGCAAGAAGCAGCAGTTCCTGGTTCCCATGGGGTTTCTTAGTACCTCACCTAGAGTCAAGACATGATGGTCTCTAACAGCATGTTGCCTCTTCAAAGGACAGGATTTCTCAACTCTTCAGTTTATGGGCACAGCCTTCATGGGTCAGCTTCTCATTTGAGAAAGCAAAAGCTGGCATATAGCCTTCTGAAAAGAATGCCAACCTACAGCTGCTAATTTATGAATTACTATTTCATAAATGTAAAGCTTTGGGGAGACCTCTTTGTCAGAGAAGCAGCACAGACTTTCCCTTTCTGAGAAGCAGAACAGCAGGGGGTGGTGGGGGTTATCAAATGCACCATCCCTCCCTTGTCTCTCCAGCACTCGTATACATGGATTTTAAATCCCTTCTCTACATCAATTCAGGGGCACAACTCAGCTGCCTGCCCTGCCAGCCTCAGGACTACTGCAGCACTTCATGAACTTTAATCCTCCACCAGCCTATTCACCTTCATTAAATGAACATCAAAGCCTCCCCTGAAGTGTTTGGGAGGGAAAGTTAACATTTACTGTATATTAAATGTGAACTATATACATCTCAGTTCACCTTTGCTTTCCATATAAGTCAGAAGGTTTAATCATACTGGGACAAGACTGACCTACTCAGGTTTTGCTCAGGTTATTGAGGTTGCTAAGTTATTCCTTTTAGGCCAGACTCTTAAGAGACTAGTAAGCAAGGCTGCAGGTGAGCCTCTCAGTGCTTCTGAAAAGTCTCATTAGGCATCTAGCTGAAATCCTACCCACAGCCTTAACATATAAATATTTGACCTTTCATTATGAGATGCATGTTCTGCAGAGAAGATGCTGTTGTGAGAGCTCTGCCCTGTCTCCTGTGGATGTTCTCAAATAGCTGCATTAGACAACCTAAGGTGCTGAGAATCTTCAGCACTACAAGGAAGAGAGGAAAAGACACAATAAAGATATGTTGAAAAGGAATCCTTTCAGCTTCTAGTCCCTCAGATTAGCTATGCAATAATTCTGGGTTCACAAAAAAAAAATAAAAAAGAGACACTTCTTGAAGCTTAAATCCTTAAACTATGGATAATTCAAGCTTAATTCAGAATTAACTGCATGTCTGTGTACAAAACAGAGGCTCCTTCTGCACAGCCAGTCCCTCTGCCAGCAGCTGACTAAGCCTCAAGGATGGAGGGAAAGATGAGAGAAAGAAGCAGGCTGGATTGTTGCCTTGTCTGCCAGACTTCTCCCAAAGATTGAAAACTTCACTTGGAAGGAAAGAGCTTTCTTACAAATACATTTTTAAGGCAGAGTACAGCAAATGTTAGCCCCTGTCTCTGTAGCAGCAGCTTTTACTAGGGCAGATGTAGGGGTCATAAAAATCAAGGGAGGGAAGAAAAAGAAATAAAATAGGAAAAAAAAAAATCTTGATTCCTTGCATTCTTGATTCCTTACATGGCATCTTATGAGAGCACATCAGGATAATGAACCACACATTTCTATTTTTCATGCTAAAGGCAAATAAATCACATCAGATGCTCACTCCTTAAACACTTAGGACAGATTATAAGCACAACTAGCTCATTGCTGGCAAAACCCTCCCAACTTTTAACAGACAGTTTATTTAAAACCTGCATGCTAGACTTGAGCCTTCTGCACAGCAAGCTCTAGTATGCCAAGTTGCAAACCAAAATGACTCTTACTACCACACTATAAACCCCAAAAAATAGGGCTAAGGGTTCACTGCAAACCTGGTGACAGATTCCTAATTATAGTGGTGCTATCAAGCATGATAAAGGCTGGTTGGTTTTATTATAGTCTCATCCAAAGACTTGTTGGATGCTGGATTAGCTCATCTTTTCACTTCTGTTGAACTGCCATATGTTTCTTTTTCTCCTTTATGTAGCATTTGGCAGGAGTTATTTGTCAGCATTTAGAAAAAGAAAACATGTCTGCAGAAACTTCATTTCTAGCTCTTTCCATGCAAAGTTTCTTGTTTTACCTGATAAAGCCTCAGAAATTGCTTTTTCACATCTAAAGCAAAACTGGATGAGAAAAGGCTGCTATTAAAACATGAAATATGAACACACTCTTACGCTGTGCTGATCACTATACTGCAGAAAAACGTTTCAGTTTACTTCAAAGAAACAGATACCTCAGTAAGGTGCTGTCTCTTTCTCCCTCCCCTTCCACATCAATTTCATATCCACTTCAAATATCTGCAAGTAAATCAGAGCAAAATGTAGCATTTTACTAATACATTTCATTATTTATTCATCACTATCATCTACCAGCATTGTTGCAAAGATCTAAGTTGCACAAAACAAGTCATAGGTATAAAAAGAATATTAATGCAAGGGCTTCTAAAAAAAGTATCTTTGGCTGCTATAAAACCCCTGAATTTCACAAGCTTAGCTAATGCACTATAGCAAAAAGCCTTTAATTGTTTCTTCTAATCCCAGAAATCAGAGAGCTGGAAGAACTAAGCAGCATCTATATGGGGACTAACCTGGAAACCAACTCACAGCATCTTTGCTAGTCAAAACAGAGAGTCTCAGTTATTTCTTGACTTCATAGGTTTTGGAGAAATAGTGAAGCAATTGAAGAGCTTCACAAAGGAAGCCAGAGGAGAGGCAAATTATTTCATCTACAAAACATGCCTTGGGGAGAGGGGGAAGGTGGCATCATCAGCTTCAATTATGAAACAGAATTTGAGGAGAGAACAAGTATTTTGCTGCCCTGTGCAATTTGAATCAGCTACTCTCAGGGCATCTCTTCCTATTGCCCTTCCCCTTCTGCCTCAGCTTCCTCTTCAACTAGAGCACTTCTGCCATGGCAAGCAAGGTATTCTTCCACAGGCATCTCCTGTGAATGACTTAATTTCCAAACAAATGACACAGGCTCATCTTCAGATGGAAAGAGATATAGTTCATTCCAGAGGAGAAAAAGAAGGAGTCTTGAAAGGCCCCCCAAAAGTGACCTATAAAATAGGAAATGAGAATAGAGCACTTCTGAAAAAGGGAAGGTCACCTGTCAGAGTTGTTATTCAGCTCTGCTAAGTGGTTTTATTGATGGGTCATTAAAGGATCCTCATCCACCTTCAGCCTGAGAATGGTTTTTACAAAGCAGATAATAGTAAAAAAAAAAAAAAAAAGAGAAAACATCTTGCACCATTTCTTTTCATTCACATGTGTTTGTCAGTCTAAAACAGAATTATATATTCTGTTTTATGCTTTTTCCATAATTTCCTCTATCTGTGTGGGCTTCTTGGCCAGCCCCAGAAGCAGAAGAAACACTGCCTGTTAAAAAACTGTGACTATAAAAATACAAAATTGCCTTAGGTTTAAAGTGTATTAACCTGATATCATTATGCACTGGGAAGGTGCATAATGAAAGTAGGAGTTTTAATTAAATTTTCAAATGTTATTTTAAAATTTGTGCAGTGTTCCTGCAGCCATGCCTCATCTCCAACTGCAAGCTCATATTTTTGGATGGCTGAATTCCATCATAACCCAGTTTGCTTGGAAATAAGTAATATAATTGATTTCATGATTCTCTGAGGCCTTTGGTGTAGGCTTTCAGTTGCCCTACTATTTGCAGCTGTAGGTAAGTAGTAGACCAAAGATCTGTATGCTAACCCAGAGATATGGCACCTTTAGATTTTAGGAGCTGTGCGACACAAGCCATGAGATGCTCCTGCAATTCCCATGTAAGCAGGCTAATACAAAACTGAAAGGATAATGCAACTGTGATGGCTAGACTGTAGCCACTGTAAATAGCAGACTGGACTGGCAGAATAGTTAAAAGCAAAGACAGGTTTCCTTGCTTGGCTAATGGATGTACGGATGGATCAAAATCTCACAAGCATTCATGTGTGTCTTTACAGAAAAGGAAAGAATAACTAGAGCCACGTGTTGCTGAGGGAAAAACCTACAATGAACAAGAACAAAAATAATTCAATTTTGATTGTCTGTCGTGTTGTATGATAATAATCAGACTGCTACCATTGTATCTAGGAAAAAAACCAGGAAAAAAGATAAGTCATTGACAAGCACTATTAACAGATTTGATTTTTGGCTTGAATTTTGTAGCTTACCACATGACAGTTACAAGGAATGAATGAAGCTAACGGATACTGTGAACAAGTTTATACATATCTATCATGTACAGGGACCTCTACCTACATTATATGTGCCTGTTACAAACACCTTAAAGCTCTCCAAAGCACACAAAAGTTGCTGTTGTGATAACTATTTCATTCTGACCCATTTAAATCTCTCTGCTTCCTCCTCTGTATGGCTCAGGCTCAGTCGAGAGCCGTGGGGAAGCTGGGCACCATGTGTTCCCAGGTACCTGCACACAGACCTGAGATCCCTTGCTGCAAGGACCAGACTCACTCAGCCTGCAGGCATCACCTCTTCAAGGAAATTCGCTGCTATGAATTAAAGACCTGCTAGCTAGTGGTGTTAACTGAAATGTTTTGAGGACTTGCACTTCAGCCTATTTTGGTCAATATTCACAGAGGAAGCACAAACACTTCTGACGGTGGCTCCCCCCCTTGCCAAATCCTGCCTTTGAGCTATTAAAAGAAAAGGTCACCTAAAAGTAAGAGGACTAACAAGATATTTTCTCACTCCTCTTTCCTAGAAACAGCTGAACTACTCTGGCTAAATGCAGGGTTTTTTTTTCTTTTTACACAACAATAACAGAATATTCAGCAAGAGGCAGACATCAAGTTAAAGAAATCTCAGTGCAAGCTGTTAAAATTTGGCAAACTTGTAAGCAGCTGAAAATAGAGTCTTGTAATGGGAAGTGTCAAACAACCTTGATAATAGGCAGCATTACCAGTCTGCTCTGTAATTCTAAATTATGTTTTATTACAGTGTTAAATATGCCTGAGCTCCGTTTACCAGTTCCACCATTGCCAGCCACAGAGCAGCTGCTGGCCGATGGCAAATTAACAAGTTGTAGTTTTCCTGGTGTAGACAAGAGAGTAGTTGTTTCTGGCTTTCAGCAGTCGGAGCAGGTTCATCTCAGTGGTTTTTAGAAGGCTGAGCATGTTGGCATATAGCCATTAACACATTTCTCAGGTGGCTCCCTGCAGTAATGAGGTGGCTTGAACATATGAGAAGTAAGCTCAAGTTAGGTTTTTACAAAAGCTGGTGTAGATGCAGTCAGCAGGTGATCATGAAGAAAGTACCACAAAAGACATATACTCCAGAATTTTTGCTATTTTAGAAAATGAATTAAAACTCAAGTTGACATATGCAGGAGGCACAGGGCCTTTATTGTATCACAGGGTAAGGTTTATAGCATCAGGTCCAGAAGTAAGTCAAGGGACCTTTCTTCTGCTACAGGGTAAAGGGTGCTTTACCTGTGCATTTCTTTCAAGAGAACCAATGCTCATTGCAGAGCTAAACCTTGAAGAGCAGCAATCTTTCTCCTAGGGAAGAGGAGACGTATGATTGCCTAGCCTAAAAGATCGTCACTGAGGTCTTACTTGGTAAGAACTGAGGGATTTTAGCCAGTCTCCTAAAAACTTCAGATAAATCATGCAAAGAGGCATCTTTTTAGGGAGCCAGACTTGCACGGCATCAATAAACCTTTCAATACCCAGGGCCAGTTAGTCTGTAAGAGAGGCTGTCAGTTCTAGAATAGTCCAAAATACTCATATGCTATTAAAACTACAGCCCACATTGTTTTCAGGGGGAGGAGGTTGGGGATGGACACCCTGCCTAGGCTGCATGCCCTAGGGAAGACAGATTTTGGCCATCAGAACAACTCGGAAAGAAAACCACCACCTTGGGTGTGCCAGAGAGCAGCTGCCCAACGCTTGTCGTACAGAGGATAATGCTTCACGTGAGGACAGATCAGGAGAGCATGAAAGATAAGTAGCTGCCTGTCAGTGCTAGGCTAGGCAGCCGCTGGCGTTTCTCCCGATCGCGTTGCAGCAGGGAGCTCTGGCAGCTGCTGGCACAGTATCATGGTGACACAAATATGGCTACATCCCTTTCTCCTCATTCCCCAGTTACCTCCTCAGCTACCTCCATGTTTTGTTCTCCCCTCCACAAACCAGCCCCCTGGGGAAAAAGGCCAAGGCATGGTGAGGATTTGCGGCTGTGACACACAAGCTCCTGTAGGAAACAAGGCTGGACTACATTGTTCAACTTTCCTCCAAAGTAGGACTAGCATTTCTCTCTGGCACAGTTGTCAGAGCATCCATATATAACAGTAGAGGATCCAGAGAGATTCTCCAAGCAATGCATAAAAGCAAGAAGAATGCATTCAAATCAACAGTGCTGCTCATCCTTTCACCTTGGGGATCTGGGGAGGTGCATCATGAAGCAGCATGGTAGAGAGTGAAGAAATCAGTAGAAACGTGGGCACGTGCAACCCTGGAGGCAGTGAGCATGTTTTTTGGCACACACAGCCAGAGGCCAGCTTCTAACTGCTGGAGGTGCCAGCAATTTCTTTGCCTCGTGCGTGCACCAGCTGAAATGCAAAGTGGGCACTGCACATTTTTCAGAGAGACTAAATAGTCTTTTGATCTAGAGAACAGAGGGCAGCAGCTTCAGAGGCTGCATGCTCATCTTTTTCTGATGATCAAGTCCCTTTGAGGTATCTCAGAGTGGATATGCTCAAAACACCTCAAGTCTTAGGCTGTTTGGCTAATCCCAACTTCTGAAGTCTTGCCTATGTTCAGGGAGAATATGATTTTTTTCTTCATCATGTCTTACCATCAGGTTTGATCAACACTTCCCCTTGCCCAAGAGCCAAGCTCCACTTCCTTTTCGTTTCTGTAAGTCCTCCAAAAAGCAGGATCCTCTGCTAACCAGTTCGTGCACCACCTGTGTTTAAAGGACCAGCTGCACACCTCCCCAGCTTCAGAGGTACTTCTCACAGGACTCTCATTGCCCATGAATGAAGTGTACTCTGAAAAACATCAGGCCATCCAGAAGAGGTGAAATTTTCATTCTGAGTGCATTGGGGACAAGCTGAGAAGGTGCTGAACTCTCAAATGATCTGATATGGAAGAGTGAGAGGAGAGGGAGAAACAAATTGCTTTTTTGTAGGAGGTAATGGGGACAAAGAAATAGATACGACTTGGGCTAAAAGCCAAGTCTCTTTTTCCCACAAGAAGGAAGCAGTAGAAAATAACTCGATTTTTACAAGTTGTACCTCCATGATAATAGAACTGAGACTCATTGGACCAGTACTTCTCAGAGATACAGCAGGCTGGATTTCTCTTTTAGATTCCAAGTAATGCTCTTACATTTACAGTGGCTGATAGTTACCATTTATTTCTTCAGCAATTCTCACCTCTACCCTTCAGAAAACAATCTTGTTAGAAAAATAGCCTTATGAGGCAAGGCAGCAAAAAATGCAGTCTTTCGAAAGGCTCTAACAGGTATCAAGTGCTGTGACTGACGGAGTAGTTATACATCAAGTCTTTTTATGCAGCAAACATGGCTTAAGGAATTCTGTGATCCTGTAACTCCCACCTATGCAACTGTATGCTTCCACCTCAGCCGTGCCAATCCATGTAACCCCACATTGTTAACTGGCACCTGAGACAATGTGGATTTCAAAAGAGAAAAGAAAAAAAAGGTAAAAAGTTCTTTATACTTTCAGGTAAAATACTACATCAACTTATTCAAGTTGTCTGTGACCATTCAAGCACTCAGAGCAACAGAAGTATGAGGTGTCCTCCTCAGGACAACCAGAAGAAAGGCACTCAGTGAAAGCTGAAGATACAGTTGTATCTCAAGACCACAAAGTCACGTGGAGTTTGGAATCAAACAGGGACCTGGTACACCTGCATCCCAGTTCTGCCTGTCTTCTCATAGCACTGTAGTATGTACATGGCAGAAAAGTCATTTAAAGAACATCGCACAGTGGTTATATATGCAAATATTCCTGGTAACTATGTCAGCCAAAGCTAAAAATAAAATATAACTATTAGTCACATGAGCACTGTCCAAAAGCCTTGACAACTCACTGCAGGAAGTTTCTCTGAGAAGGAAGAATAATGGTAATAATACTCAACAGCTCCCGAAACTACTACTACTAAAATGATATTTTTTTCTTACATAATTTTCTTATAATAGGATTTGAAATATAGATATAGATATGTATACCTCAGCCTCTCAATATTGATAAGGATTTTTCCTTGCACACTATTGTTTAACTCAAAGGAGCACCCTCATCAGCAGAGAAGCTCCATGTTCATGCAGGATGGTGTAAGAGAAAAAGACTGCTCTGCATCCAAGGAGCGCAAATAACTGCTCTGTCCCAGTTCTCTCACTAAAGCTGTATATTGCAAATTGAGAGCTCTTGCTTGTATGATGTCTATCATGGATTTCATAAAAATATGCACGTTGCTACAGAGTGCTATTTGAAATGTGGGAAGACTTGCAGTCAAAATGGGAGAGAGGGATGTTTTCCAGTCCTCTTACTGTTTTAGGAAAGGGCCCAGCTATAGGTCTGTTAAGAAACAAGACAGACTGAACAAGAGAGTGAAATAAAGTGCTGCAGCAAAACCTTGATGGACCATACCAGGAAGTCCAAGCAGTTTTGCTGCCTGGGAAGAGAAACAAGCAGAGGCAGCAACTCCTTTGTCTCCTCTAAGCCAAGGAGAGCATGGCCAACTCCCACCTCCCTTCATTCCTCCTCAAACCACTAACTCCCTTCCTAACCTGCAATGTGCCTTCCCATTGCTATGGCAAAGGCCACCCTTTCATTCCTTTGCCCCTGCTCAAAGTTGCCAAGCACATAAACAAACCAGAAAAGAGCTGAACATGTCTGCAGTAGAGGGTGGGGAACAGGGAGATCCTGTGCTGTGTTGAGTCCACAAGTGCTTTGCACAAGAACCACCTCTCTGACACAGCTGGAAAAATCATTAACATTTTTATACGGAGATACCTGATTTCCTTAGCTAACTTTCTATTCTCTTTTTCTCTTCAGCATACACGTACTTAAACGAAACAAACATCAGCATAAGAACATTGACTCAACTAGAACAGGAAGCAGAACAGCAAAGCTAACATGCAAGAGAAGTACCACAGAGCCAATTGAAATAGCACCACTATTCAGGTTTCTTAAAAGCTATCTGAAATCTGTTTCAAGATAAAAGACATCCACCAAGGCTAAGTGATACTCAGAGCAGGAGGAAAGGGCTTCAAAGAACTCACTTCGCAAAAATCTCAACACTGAAGGATATTACTTTCAAATTAAATTCAATCTAACCATATCTGTAAGATTAGACTATGGTTGAGTTCCAAGTCCCAACATCAATAGCAGCAAAATTTGCCACCCTGTCAGCAATTAGGCCACTGTTATGTGGTCACCAGTTACCTTTCAGAAAAACAGAGAAGGAAGCATTCCCAAAAGCTGCCATTAGCACAGCATGGATACACCTGGGGCTCACCAGGTGTCTGGGCACACCTGGCTCAGATGCCCTGACTTTAGCGGTGGCTTCCCACTTACCAGCCTTCTGCTGGAAAATCTGAGGCTTCTAAGTATGCTGAGACAGTGACTTTGTCACCTCGTCAGACCATCACAGCAGTAGTTTGCCTGAGCTTTGAAAGTCATCAGGTACCATTTTCTGAGCAAATTACAGAAAATGTTACACAGCATTTGTTTAAGTTAATCTATCAGACCAAATCACTTCCTTCCTCGAGTTTTAGAAGTGTGGGTCAAGGAGCCACTGTGGTTGAAGACTGGTTGAATATCACAGTTTAAAAATGTTTCAGAGGACAAAGAATTAAGTATTTCAGCAATATTTAGAAACTGCAAGTGAGGCAACTGCAGGCAATTCAAGTCAACAAGGATCATTAAATAGTTAACCTTTCTCAACCACTAGCATTCAGTCATTCAGGTTATATCAGCTTCTGCAGTCTTTATGGGAAGCAAAAGTCTTCTAGGAATTTGGAAGTCCTTTTTATGAAAGTTAGTGCTGGTATAAATACTCTGTTCCACCAATTTTCACATGACTTGTACAAAAGGACAGGTTCAAAGGTGTGATGATCATATATTGTAGTAGACTCAATTGAACAGCAGTATTATTACTGTAACTAAACAAGATCTCACAAAAAGCAGACACAAAAGGTCACAGGGTTAAGACATAATCTGGAAGATGGTAATGCAAAGGATCAGGGTGGTTTGCCCACTTTGCTCCAGGGAAGTGAAGAGAGATCGCCAACTATAAGTCCCATAGCATCAAAGTACCATCTTTAAATTGTGAGAATCATTTAGCATTGGTCTTCCTAAAAGGTATCTGCCCCTAGCATCAACTGCTGGTATCTTATGTCATTAAATTGGTAAAAGCTGAAACAAAAGCTATAGCCTCTATTTAAGAACAAGATTTAGACAGATACAATAACCAATTCATTTAATTTATCTGAGTGAAGGTAAAGAGAGGATGATGAAGAGGTGATAATCTTTGTCTGCAAGTGTCAGCTTATAGATTATAATTCTTTTTCCTAGAGCTGATTTGATCAGAAGACACCAATCCCATGGATCAATGCTGTTCTTAGGAGCTTGGCAGATTCGTTAAGATTGGCAAGAAGTTTCTTAGGTCCTTGACGCTCTGAGCTATTCTGGCAACCAGGGGATCGCCATGTAAATCATCTTTCCTTTGCCTCAATTGGAACTGAATTTCCAAGTTCAGTCTTTCATCACTTAAACAAGAAACTAAAGCACCAGCCGTTCTGCTCTCTCCTGCCCACCAGAGCTGTTTCTCATCATGTACAGAAATGCCTTTTGGGCCAGGGGAGGTAAAGGGACAGACTGATGCGGTCTTTTTTCACAGAAGAAACAAGGCAAACCAATGTCCCGGGCTCACCTACATCAGAACTAAGGAAATAATCCAAAGTGCCTTATTCAACTCAAAATTAACCTGTACAGACGGTTTACATTTGCATGTTTTTTCCAGTCAGCCTTTCACCTTTTGTTCAGGGATCAATTGCTTCCATAGGTCCCCTCTGACCTTCAAAGCAATGAGTGCAGGATCTCATTTCCATTGGGACCTGATCCCAACTTCTTCCAGAGCCAACTCAAGACCCTTCTTTTTGGATGGACAGCCTTTGCTGCTCTGACCTTCCTTTCCCTAACAAGATTTACTCATATTCAAGACACAACAAGGAAAAAAAAAAAAAGTGGCTTTAGCTGAGGAGGAGCATTCAGAAGCCATTCTGAAGACATAGTAGAGATCAAGTAATATACTGCAACTAACTTCTCTAAAGTTGTGTCTTTAGCTTTTGAGCTTGATCATTACTGGAATACAGCACAGATTTTTTAATTATACTGCTACAATGAAGTGGTAATGAGCATTAGCCGATGACTCAGAATAATTATTACTAGGTGGTGCTATCATGAAGGTACAATTTTAGAAGCCAGGCAGGTGTTACTTTCCTGAGTGATTCAAAAATCACAAGCAGCCAATCCTCCAGCTAATTTGCACATGGAAGCTGTGTATCTGAAATGCCTTTTTCAAATGTCCAAAAAGGGCAGAGAAGGAAGTTTTGCCTTAATGCTACTAAGCTGATTGGCTGTCAGTATTCAGAAATAATACTCCAAGTACAAGATTAGGCTTTTTCAGGATGTGTCAAGCATCTGTCTATTAAAAAGGTTAGGTTTTCTCTTCTTGGACAAAGGAACATTTCAGGCTTGCTTCTACCTAAACCTCCCACAGTCTCCTTTGCAGAGCGTCAATCATTTTGTGTCAGTGGCAGCACCAGCAAAAAATGCTTACTTGCAGTTAAAGCATAAAGACTTTTACATTACAGAGGCTGTAATAAGTAAAAAAGTATAAATAAAAATATATTAAGGGCTCATTTTTTTTCAGTAGGGGAGTATGTATTCAAAAACAGTAAGTAATCCCAGAAAATCGTGTTGAACATTCTTGTAGCATTGAGTTTTGTTAACTTATTGGAAAATACCTGTCATAAAAGTCTTGTCTTCCTCCTGGATTGCTCTCCAGGTCACCCCACTGCACAGCAAATCGAATCACAACATTTCAATGTCTCAATTTCCAATGAAAAGCCAGCTGACTGGGGATATATCCATCATATTTATACTACAGAGTATTTCAATGTGAGATGGTTTGTGACAGCAATTCAAAAATACTGAATCTCTCAACTCTCTCCTTCCCTGGGTACTTCACTATTTTTTTCAATCACTCTGGAAATAGCTGTATAGAGTTATATGGGCCTTGCTAAGGGAATGACAGATGAAGTGTGGGGGTTTTTTGGAATTTAAAAATTAATTTAAAAATCCGAACTTTTTCCTTTGCATATTGTATCTTATGTCCTCTCCCATATCTCTGCTATTTAAACAATTAAATTAAAATTTTGGGTAATAGCATGCTCTTGATTTCTTGATTAACTGGTGTACAAAATGAAGCTGAGTGGGAAATGCTTCCCCCAATATGGGTTTGGTTTGTTTTTTTAAGGGAGTTAGCAATAGAGGCAAGAAACAACAAAACCCTGGGTGTGTTGAGCCACCAGTTGTGCTGTGGACCAGCAAAGGAATCCTGCCTTAAACTGCAGGCGTGCCTGCAGTGACTAATGCCTTCACACCCTGCAGTGTGGGATCACGCTCACCTCATGCTTATGTCATTTTTAAAGCATCTGGTGGTAACTTAGAAATCCAAATCTAAAAACCAGACAGGCACGTACTTTGCAGTCTACTATACCAAAAAGCAGCGATGCAGTCAAAGGTAAAAAATAAATAAATATTGACACTCACCATTTTTTAATTGGAGCTGGAAAGTTTACCTGTTTACTACCTTGTCTAGAACACCAAAAAAGATGAATTATCCCACTGTTTCATCTGGCAGTAGAGCAACGCAGAAAAGATGTTTGCACCAGTAGATGGATGAGCTTCATTACTTAAGAACTGGGGTCTTGTGCAGAGATGCTGTACCAATTTAAGGCCCTTAATGAAGCAAATTACCTTATTTATTGTCACTGCAGGAAATCTCCACAATCAGACATATGATTAAGTAATCATGTCAAGTGATCTGAACTCATGAATGATATACACCCAACTGGCATCCCTCAAGCACAAGCCAGCTTGGACACTGGCTTAGAGCTCCTCAGCTGATTCATGTCAACAAACTCATGCCTCAGTACTCGGCTCAGGAACCCCTAGCACCAACCTGTGAAGCTATTTATTACTGCATCTAAAGATAGCATCTTTTTATGAAATTAATCACATTTATTCTCTTGGGCACCAATGGAACGTACTGAAGTGCACTCAATGTAGGCTGTAATTCAGGAAATGTAATTACACTAATCAAAGGTATTTAAATGTTAACCTGAAACTATGTTTATCCCTTATTCCAGCAGGATTTGTTTCCATTCTCTTGAGCCCCTCATTAGACAAGACCACCTCTCTTGGGAGGCTGGAAGCAAAAAAAGGTGATGCTAATAAACCTGGGTATGTACTTAGTCTGGAACCCCTCTTCACACCCATCCAGAGTCACCGCTCACCACCCACTGTTGAATGAGCTCAAGGGACTTTTGAAAACCAGCCCAACATACCCACTGTGATAGTGCTAAGACACTCCGAATTAAGGCCTGTGATATTCACCTTCTCCAATACTCATCTTTTTTTGTTGTTTAGAAACCTGAAAGCAACCACAATAAGACAGGTGCAACTTCCTAGCTTGACACCCTTCCCTGAGAACAGCCTTCATCAGACTTTTTGCAGAGCAGTCTAAGCCAGTCATGAAGTTATTTCTGTTTTCAAGGAGAACAAGCCCTCTCAGGGGCAATTCATCTGCCCTAGTTTAGGTGCTTATCTCAGGCTTGAATGAATCACCTCAGCCTCTCCTTCTCTCTCTCCCCTGATGATAGAGACTGCTTTAACTGCACAGAGACAGAAGTTAGGAGTCTTGTTGAAAACAGTCAGGGAAAATGAACCACATTTCAACAGTGTCTAGCAGCAGCCACTCAATATAATTTATTTTGCATCCCAAACACTGTCTCAGATTCAAAAAAAAAAAAAAAAAAAAAGAGTTTCAGGACTTTCTAAACTGGAAGTTGCAACAAAACCTAAAAGTTGCCAAAGGTCTTATTTTCTATGTATGTGCCTAATCTCTTCTTTGTATCACTGGCATCCAAAAGCTTTCTGCAGCACTTGCACAACTTATCTTTGCCTTAAACAGGAGAATGTGCAGAAGAGGAAGTTGGACTCACTTTTCACTTAGGCTTGCTGTTTGATAATTGTATTCTTTCTAGGCTAAACTTTAAAATTACATCATATTTTCTCTATCTTGCTTTTTTTCTCCAAGTAAAGGGTCTTTCTTCTATGGTAAGTTGTCCCAGTCTTGTTCACTCCAAGGTCTCCTGTCCTCTACTTCTGTTTTTATTTTGGGATGAGATGACTAGAAATCTCCACAATATTTAAGACACAAATATTTATGGATCTGTGTAGCATCACAGAGATAACTCTGATTTTGTTCTCTACTCTCTTATTTCTCGATGTTCTGTTTACGTTACTGAGCACTATCACACACTAAACTGACATTTAGAAAGAATTATTCACTGTACCTCCAGTAGGATGTTGGGGTATTTTATCCCCTCAGCAAGAAGATGATTATTTCCTTTCCCCCTCCAGGTGTTATTTTACACTTGTTGACACTGAATTTCACTCACTTTTATTTCCAGCTCTGTGTTGAAACAGACTCTGCAGGTTGTTTTGTGCCAACTTTGAGTCACATTATTGTAAATAATTTTGGTATGCTCTACGTTTTCTGTCATGTACTTAAATGATTGATGAATATGTTGAACAGCTCCAACAATAGCACAGATTTTTTAAAGACTTTATCCCAGGTACAGCTGCTAAAGAGGGATGCTAATCAGGTATTCCAATTCTTTATTTCCTATTTTTAATCATTTAGCAATTTGTGAGTAGACTTTTTGTTTCATTCCTTTGTAACTATGGTTCTAACATATTTCTGTGAAATATAGCTTGCACTTTTATTTTCAAAGGATTTCTGATAAGCTATCAACTAGATCTGCTATCCACATATTAACTTCCTTCAAAAACTTCCACAGATTTGCAAGAAACAAACTCCCTTTACAAAAGACATGCTGTCTCCTCTCTCATGCATTAGAGGTCTGTTATCTACTACCTCTATTCCTATTTTGATTTCTACCAAACTACCTAATATAGAAGCCAGATTTGCTGATAATCTCCCCACATGACCCCAGAAGCCCTCACTGGATTGGTAGGTTATTGGTTTATTTAAGCAGAGGCAAACCAGAAGCAATTTCTTCTTTCCATTCCTTTAGAGCTCTTTCATGAGCAGCATCCATCTCTAGCGCCTAGTTACCAGAATATTTTATCTTTTTTGTGTGTGTGTAAAATGCCTTTTAGAACTGACATTTCAAACAGAGCCAGGAGACTATCAAGAGAGACATGTCTGGTCTAGTGAAGGCAAGTTCCTACGATACAGCTGCCTTGAAGATACCAACAGTGGTTTTAGCAAAGCTAATGATCTGTAGCATAAGAGGTGCAAAGGCATGAGAAAAAACAGGAGTAACACAGTAAAAGGATAAGGGATGAGTCATACTATTTAAAATAACTGACTTATAAGCTTCTCTTCATTGCGGCACCTAATAATGTGTGTGTCCTCATCCTGCTCAAATTGGAAGATATGGGTGTAGGCAGGAGCTCTGTTATGAACCTACTGCATAAAGTTGCCACTATTAGTCCCTTGGGATGGGACACCTTTGTGCACAATAAAGTCAGCCTTCAGTAACAAGTTGGTCAACCAAGATGATGCACCATTTCCCAGATGCAGAACAGAATTCCAGCACTGAGGATTCCATACCACTTAGCATGGGGGAATGGGTGGGGAACAAGCATTCCCATTAAGTCTAGTAAACTTAGATTTGTCCTGCAAATGGTGACATCTGTAGCTCAGGCCCACTGGAAAATGATGACATGACAGGTTTTGAGCATATTACCATTATTTACTTTGGTGAATGGTATTGCGGTTTGCAGAAGTTGTGTCAACCCCAAATACTTCCAGAGCAGTGAAGATCACTCTCTTCTCATAGAAAAAAAAAAAAAAAAGAAAAACACAAAGCCAAATATACATGGAGCATCCCCTTTCCCTCCCATACAGCTCGATTATCATCTCATTATTTTTGAGCAGCTATATACTTCTATTGTTTTTATTTGTCTTGTATTACAGCGTTTGACATATAGGAATTTAATTGAAAGCTGGAATTATGTCTAACACGTCTCTGAGGAACTATACTTAAACAAAAAATACTTCTTGAAGCACTGCTAGATTTATGAAAGAAATGAAACCTTAGACCATGCTTAAGTGATGTGACAACACTAAGTTTAGGATGTGCCTCCAGAGGTAGAGAATGACATAGACTTGCACCTTTCAACCATATCACTTCCTAACTGCACTTGCCCAAGCATTGCTCAACATTGTCAGTGCAAAGAAGCTGGGATTTCCAAGGTTGGTTTGGTTTTAGTTTCTTTCAGTAAAGGTATAATTCAGAAAAGCCTATATACTTGGATTTATTTTTTTTTCAGCAAAAGATCTGACCATAATATAACTTTGCAATTTCTTGCAATAATTTAAACACTATCAACATAAAACTTAAGTACTGCAGTTATAAGCCCATATTTAGAATAACATTCCAAAAACTAGAAAAATTGTTGTTCCATTCAGAGGACTGTTAATTCTTTCATCTTGGGGGAAAAACAAGGTTTAAGAAGCTAAATTGGTAGCACATAACACAATAGATTTTTTAAGAAGCTGTGGGAATTCTCCAAATATATTTTTGCCAAGGACCCATCTGGGACTGGCAAGAACAAGAACTTCATTAGAAAGGTGTTACAACAATAGCCCAGAAACAGCAGAACACAGGTTTTATTTTCTCCCTTGAACACAGCTTGCAACTTTTCACATATGGAGATCAGCATGAAAGAGTCCCTCTCCCTACAAATAGCTTACCTGCAATTTTCTTCTTCAGCTTCATACAGACAAGGGAGACAAAACAGATTACACCATGAATGAACAAGCAAACTAGCTGTCAGTCAGACCAGGCAATCTCAGTACAAATAGAGGAAGATTACTGCAAAATACATAGTTTGACATGCTGACAGAAATCACTCCTGTCAAGTTGTATCGATATGCGATGACTTGCAGGCTACTTTGTGTGATTTACTTCCCCAAACTTCTTTTTTTTTTTTTCTCATGACTGCAAATGCTGAACTACATTTTTCATATGTCCCCAGTACAGGATGGTTGGGGTTTTCTTGGTATGATTCATAATCAGCTGTTTTGAAATCTAATTTTTTTTCCCCCATGATTAAAGGGAATGTGTCATTGTCACTTGGGAACAAGCAACAAAAAGCATGAACAGGAGCATGTTCAACACAGTGAGCAAGGTCAAATATTTTCGGATCTCTGTCTTCCAGCACTGCTAGAATGAGTTCAAAGTTTCTCCCCTAGACCTTGCTTTCTGCTGCAAACTCCTACCCCTTGCTGAGAATTCAGAAGTGTCTGTGCCAATTCAGCCTTTCATTTTAATTAAATCTAAAAATCATGAGTTATTTAATATTATTTTATACTGCTTAGAGCCAGTAATTGGACTCCATGTGCCCCTTCTCTTTGCAGCCAAGGGCATAATTTTGGCAGGTTCACATAGCTTTTGCTCATAAGCACAGAGTACACAGATCCTTTGAGCCAATTGGGACGCAGCTAACAGATGCTCAGAGAGGATGTTATGAGTGGTTTTTATAAGGGCTAGGCTCTCTTTGGCTGTTAGACAGGATTCCTTACCGAGGTGAGCCAGGAAAAACTAATACCTAAGTAGAAGCATCTTAGCAAGGCAATAGCAACACAGCTATGCGCATGTCTTTTCCAAGGCTATCATAAACCCAGCTCCAGTGCTGGGAAAAATGAGGTTAATGGAAAGGAACACAAGCCTTGCTACTACAGGTCAGTTCAGAGTACAAGCACCTTCAGCTCTGACCCCTCTCCAGCTCCACCACGACACAACTATTGCCACTGATCTTGCAACTTGCACTGTGTGAGACAATGTGCTGTATTTGCACACAGGGCCCAGTCTTTGTCACTTTGTTTTGTCCCAGCTTCCCACCTCAGTCAGGCTCTGTGGGTATGGCAGAGGGGCTGGTGTCTGCAGCTCTGATGTTTAGAATTGGAGTAAACGTCCCCCTGGCTCTAGGAAAGGTCCCTTGGACTCTGTTTTATTAGCTTTTAGAGAGTGGGCAGCGACCCTGGGGAGGGGCAGGAGGCACAGCAGACACCTGGGGATTGATGCTGCTGCACTGTGGCAATTCGCTGGCAGCAAAGCTGCTTTTGGAAGCTGCCTCCTTCTGTGTCCCTGCCTGCACAGGAGCATTACCATACCTATTCCCTGTGACAGTTCAGCTGCTTGCCTAACCACATGCAAGCTGAGTGAGCATTCACACGTGGAGTTTAAAAATAAAATCTCCAAAAGAGCACCTTGTTCTTTAAAAAAACCCAAACAAATCGCCTCCAGATCAAAACATCTCACAGGTCTGGCACAATGTGCAGCTACACCAGAAGCTGAATCAGCTCGAAGAGGAAGCCAGCTGCAGAGAAGGAGGGAGACAAGCACAAGGAACTGAGAGCAGGATGGAAACCACTAAACTCCACCCTGCCCTGAAAAGAAAAGGAACAGCACTCAGCCTGACAGCTACTTCTGCAGACAAAGGACAGCTACAAGCATATTAAAGTCTCTGGGAGGTAACCCCACTGGCTTGATGCATGTTTCAACACATTGCATGTGCCCTGCCAGCAGCAAGCCTTCATCATCCTGTGCATGCAGCCTCACAGTGGCTCAGGAGCCACTCAGACATGAGGCTACATGGGCTGCCAAACAGTCCAGGCTTTAGCCATACTGATGGCCTGAGGTCCACAAGTGGCAAATCAGGCCTGTTTTTATTTACCTTTCATTTTTCAGCACTTAAATTTAAATTGCTCTACCTTCTCAATCCCTGGAACAAGGAGATTATTACTCACTTAAGAAAATGCTGACGTTCCCTCAATAATTTGACTCTAGAAGCTCAGGATTTAAGCTGGGGATAAACTGTTTTCAAAACTAGGGATAAAAATGTACAAATGAGCAATAACCCACAAGACAAACACATCTCTCCCTCTGAAAGCTCCCCTCCACAGCTGTCAAGCAAGACCTCCTGCAAACACTGCCAGATGTCTCCCTGTGTCTCTGCACCTCACTCACACCAGCTTCCCTCAGCCTCCTAGCAGCAGACAGTCGACATGCTTTTTAATCTCATCCCTCTGTTGCTCAAACCCTGCCACTAGAAAACTCATAACCATCAGCAGCCCAAAGTCGAGCTGGAAGCCAATGACTAGCATATCCCAGGGGTCAATATCGGGTCCAGTTTCATTCAACATCTTTGCCAATGACATGGATGATGGGGAAGAGTGTATCCTCAGCAAGTGTGCAGACGATGCAAAATAGAGGAGTTCCTGATGCACCAGAGGATCATGCTGCCTTCCAGAGGGACCTTGACTGGCTGGGCCAACAGGAGCCTTAAGAATTTCGACAAGAAGTGCAAAATCCTGCACCTGGAGAGGAACAGCCCCAGGCACCAGTATATGCCAACGGCTTCCCAGCTAGGAAGCAGCTTGGCAGAAAAGGAGCTGGAGATTGTGTGGTGTACATCAAGCTTAATAGGAGCAATGTGCCCTTGTTGGAAAGAAGGCCTGTGGCATCCTGGGCTGCATAAGAGAAAGTGTTGTCAGTAGCATGAGAGAGGTGAAGCCACACTTGGGAGTACTGTGCCCGGTTCTGGGCTCCCCAGTAGAAGAGACATAGATATACTGGAGAGAGTTCAAAGAAGGGTCATAAGTACAGTTAAGGGACTGGAGCACCTCTCCTATGAGGAAAGGTTGAGAAAGCTGGAGAAAAGAAGGCTCCATGGGACCTTGTCAATGTACATAGATACCTGAAGAGAGAGTGCAAAGAGGATGGAGCCAGGCACTTTTTAGTGGTTCTCAGTGGCAGGAACAGGGGCAGTGGGCATAAACGGAAGAACAAGAGGTTCCCTCTGAACATCGGGAAACACTTTTTCACTGTGAGGATGACCAAACACTGGCACAGGTTGCCCACAATTGTTGCAGAATCTCCATATTTGGGGATATGCAAAACCTGTCTAAATGTGGTCCTGGATAACTCACTTTAGTAAGACTTACTTGAGCAGGATGACTGAACCAAATGACCTCCAGAGGTTCCTTCTAAACCTCAACTATTCTGTGTGATTCTGTGATGTCAAGAAACAAACCTCACATCAATCTGTCTCCTGACAATATCAATGGTGGTTAGTATGAGTTCAGACTAGATTTCCTATGCATAAAAAAATCTCATCTTGAAGATTGAAAACCAGCAGTGCACTTTACTAATTATGTAAGAGTGTGTAAGCATAGCAGGACTAGGACAGTGGCTCTCAAACAGCAGTCAGATATCAGGTTCTGTCGTGGAAAGTGACATCCAGTTGACAGCAAAACAGTAAACAGTTTGCCACAGCCATGCCTGGGTAGTATTGTCAGTCAACTGTTTAACCCTGCAGCAGCACAGTAGAAAAGGCTGAGATGTGAAGAACTAACAACATGCACTGGCTTCGATAAGCTTGGAGGCTGATAGGATAGGAAGGTGAGTCCAGAAAGAAGAGCTCACATCTTCTGCAGCACAATAGCATATGCCCAGGGATACAAAAACAGACTGGCTAGTACAAGACACACTGTACTTCATTTTCTTTTTCCTGAAACTTTATCTTTTTTGAATCTCTGATGAGCTATTTTGCCTAGAAGAGTTTTAAAACTCATAAATGTGTTGTCTTTAAGTTCTGTATTACCAGAAAAGTGAACAGCAGGCATGTCCTCTCTCAGTATTCATCCCTCATGTATCCATTCCTGTTAAAGAAAAGGTTAATGTAATATCTGAAGATCTTCCTTTACCAGCTCGGCAGAAAGCACTACTGCTTTTCTGGCTTCACAAAAGCCTATGTACAGCCTCAACTAGCAAAAGAGATAAATTGTCTCTAGACATTCACAGATAGGGAGGTTGTGGCAGATAGAAACATACAGTTATAAGTATCATAAACTACAGAATCAACTTTCAAACACACCCCAGAACCACGAAAAGCTTGTGAAAGCATCTTGGATCTAATCATTACTGGAGGTCTTAGGAGATCGTTCCTTGTGGGAAGCTGAGCTGCTGAGCCTTGGCCTACAGACAGCCCTGTGACCAACCTCCCGGGGCCAAGGGTGTCAGTGCCAAATGCTGAACTTGGTCTATCAGCACAAGGACCTTTGCCTGTGCCAAATAAAAAGAAGACATGTTAGGCCAGACCCATCACTCACTTGTCTGCCACTGCTAGCCATTTTTGTCCACCATCTTCTCCTTTGTAGTTTGTCTGTGCCCAAAGGCAGAGCAGTTGTCTGCCCTCAGCAGAAAAGAAAGCTGTGAAAGCTATAAACTTGCTAAACATCCCTCCTGCCAACACTTGTCATTACTTCCACATTTCCTATTTGCTCTGTTTTCATATCAATGTATTATATGACTCAGATTAGGTCTCAACAGCTTCAAAAGAATTCCTGTGTCTGACGGCCTCAGCTTTATTAAAAGTAACTGAGCCATTGATCATCATTGAAAGATGTAGTCTCAGGAAAAACGATACCATCTGTAAACAAATGATCTTATGATCACAAAACACTCCACAAGCCACAGATAACAGGGAAACAAGTTAAGGAGGCAAAAAGCTCCCCCACTCTAACACACTGGCAGATCATTTCAGGGATAACAGAGAGAGCTGCACCTTTACGAGTAGCCTGGCCAACAACAACATGCTCTTCCAAAGACAGGACGAGAGGGAGAAGTATTTTTGTTTTGCTCTTGTCAACTCTCTAAAGGCAATTTCATGCCACTGTCTTAGGAGGCAAGCAAGCAAGACTGCTCATCCCTAACACAATCAATTCTCTATGGTTGGGAGGGGTAGCTGACACTGTTTCCATGCATGCCCTTGCATGCTGCGTTTCATGGCTGGCCAAAGTGTGAAGGCTGGGGAAGGGAATGCATGACTGCATTGCAACACCTGTGAAAAATCAAACTATTTTCCCTCCCTTACCTCCAGCTACCTACAAACGGGTCAACCTGTCTGGGACATGAAACTTGCCTCTACAGAAACAAATTAATGAAGATCAGCACCATGGATTAGAACACATAAAGAGTGAGAGACGCTATATAAAATTCCATTGAAACATCTGCCAGGCACAAGCACTTGTTTTTAAAGAGTAGAGGATGGAATATCCATGAATATAGGTAGGAAAACTTTTTAAAATAAATTACTTCATATGAAAGATCAATGTCACATATTGGAAAACTTAAATGTTTGACAGTAGTTTCCCATTAACTTGCATACAGTGCAGGCTCAACAGCTGCTGTGGCTGGAATGGAGCAGTTATTGTGCAATTCTGGGTTTTGGAAGGAAATGTATGCCAAAATCTGTACTAGATGCCCTGTATTCCCCAATCGAGAATACATTTAGCATGTTCAGTTTAATATCACACAAATCATATAGAAGCCACCAAGAATCTGCAGAGGTTCATCAAACAGAAAGTAGGCACCTAACCAAGAAGAGCAGCAGCAGAACAGACATGAACAAGGTCCTTCTGGTCTGCAGCCAAAATCCTCAGTACCTGCAAATAATACCTTGATAAGACAGTGTCCCTGAATCAGCTGGGGCAAGTGCACAGAGTGGGGAGGGGAAACAGAATCTCATGTTATCCTCATTGCTGGGCAAATACATCATGCAATCCAAAACATGTCAGCTAGCCACCAAAAAGACCAGCCAAGCTGATGCCCTAAGGTGAAAGTCAGCATGCTTAAGTGCATACAGCATATGCATATCAGCAGCTTACTTGCTTTGAGGGCTAAAGGTGTTCATCAGTGTGTAAAGGTGCTGAAGAAATGGCAGCACTGCTGCATGGTTCTTCAAAAGAAATGCTGTAGCAGTCACTAAATTCAGGGCTCATCTAAACTCAAACTGCTTCTCTAGGCAGTCTAGAATTTCCTTTGAAGTATGTATCTGCAAGCACATATGGTCCTGGAGCATATCCACACACATTCACCAGAAGGGAATGAGAGTGGGTGGAATACTTAAGACTACCCCTAAGAAAGGGAGGAGGAAGAAGAGAGAATAAAAATCCTGGCATAAACAAACAGCTGCTATTTCTAGCCCTTCTGGTTGAACCCCTCCTTCATCCCAATGCCACTCTGCAAGATGCCTTGTTCAACTCGAGGCAACTGAAGAAATAAAAGCACAAGAGCAGGCACTTTTACGACCCAATTATGACCACTTACAAACATACTGTAAATCTATTCACTGCTTAGCACACCAGGTACATCCAGCAAATGCATTTGCTCAGTGTGTACTCAATGTAGCTTGATATTCTCCATGTAGCTTGAGTGTGCACATTCAAGCAACAAAAAATTTTAATAAACCAAGTCTGGATTAGACTCAGCTCACAATAGTGAGGAAAAAAAAATGAGTAATTACTGATAGTGGTTTGGTTAAACTTAGAAAAGCTTAACGAAAAAAGGATTTTTCTGTAATTGCCATCTCTAACCTTTTATCCAAGCTCAGTGGGTGCATTACCTAAGCCAGAAGGCAGTTTAGCCACTCCACATGAAATTAATAACATTTATAGGCTGACCTGTAGCCCAAAGCCTTCTCAAAGCTTCTTAGAACAAGAGCTATGAAGATGTTTCTGTCTTCCATCAGGAAACTGTCCATACCACACTTAGCTGCTCAAAGCAAAACACACACACACACATACTTCCAGTCCCCACTGCCTTAGCCAGCAGCAGTACCTGAAGACCAAGCCTCCTTCTTACACACTCTCAGGAGTAAATTAACGTTACGTACTAATTACTGGAATAAACACAACTTCTCAAGAGCAGTGCATCCCATCTGACGACCTACCAGTACCTGGCAAGGTGGCAGCTCCCAGCTGGGTATCCTCCTGCCCTCACGCAGCCACTCCAAGGAACAACCCGAGCCCCAAAATATGGAGCTTCCCTGCTAGTCCTGGCACAGCTACCACCCTGTGCTCACAGGCACAAGTCAGCCTTTGCATCTCTCCATCTTGCCCACCCACCCATCTGCAGAATAGAGCTGGCTGACATTGGGAGGATGCATTTCAAGTTTGGGTGCCTATAAAATAGCTGTGGAATGAACCTGCACACCAAGCTTTCAGCCTGACTTTGTGTTCAGGTACACAGAGAACAAGATAAACTAGTTTAACTAATGTTGACCCAGTTTCACACCAGAAAGGACCAAAACAGACAAGAGAAGATAAAATATATTCCTTAAGAAATGCCATTCACCTGTTTTGAAGTGGCAAGCATGAAATATTTGAGTCTGTGATAAAAACTTAGGTGCTGACCGACCAGAGCAAAATCACGTCAGCACTCCCACTTAACAAAATTGTGTTGAAAACCATTAACAGGAATACAGTACAAATGCTTTATAAGGTAATGCTCTCTTCACTGTCACAGACCAAGAAGAGAATAAGAAAAATCAAGAGAAGGATAAACAAGGCTAGCTGGGAATTGATTGCCGCCTTAGAAATTTTAGTGGAACAGTTGGAGTAAGAAGCTGACTGCAGCTGAACTGAAAAATCACTATGTGTAGCTAGATTACTCATCTACTGTTAAACCAAATTAAAGTGTTCTTCCCACAGGCAAGGCTGAAGATTTCAGAAAAGCCATAATTTATAACTCAGAAAACTTTAGAAGAAAGCTCTGCAAAACTGAAATTAATTTTGTACTTAATGGGCAGGAAAACAATTGCTAGATGAAACTTCATGTTGCTCTATAGGACAGTAAATAGTACATAGCACACAGGATGCAACTCAGCCAAGAAGCTAACAAGTCGTGCTAAAGAAGCGTTCATCTTATTCTTGTCCTACCTACAGACATGACCTTGCTCCTCAAATCACTGTTTCAAGATGTTACGTAGTAGCAGAAGCAAAAGCATATATTTTCAGCAACCCAGACCATTACCAGAGCAAACACAAGGAAGTGGTATCAATATGACTTTGAATAACTGAGTCTCCTTAACATTTTTTGTTAATTAGCTAGTAAACTCATCTATAGGAAGCGCAAAAAGCAAGCGTGCAAGGCTCAGGCCTTTTACCAAAGCAGTGCAGTGAGTACTTTTGTCCAATTTATTTTCTAGGAATGATCATGCCTTGGACGAAAGCCCATTTATAACAATTTTTTTTTTTCATGTCTGGACAAGGCAATATAACTTCTACACAATTTAATCTCTTTGCTAATAGACTTAGGCTTTATAGCTGAAATACACAAGCTTAACAATAAGGCAAAAATACCCAGAATACTTAAATCTGAGAAATGTGTTTGCTGGCTTTAGTTCAGGACAAATAGAAGCAATCGGCTAAAACTCCACAGATGAGGGAGTTGCGGCAACTGTGGTGAGATCTGCCAAGAGGTTACATTGGCCTCTGCACAACTGCCTACAGGAGAACAACTGCTCCATGCAGTGCACAAAAATCAACTACAACAAAATCGTTAATTGCCAGTGAAACTCCTTCAAAGGGCTGGGAAGCACCTGGGTGCCCCGGCAGCTTGCCTTGGCTCCCTGGGTCAATGCTGCCCTAAAATTACAGGGATGCTAGGCTGAAAACCCCCGAGGATCATTCTCCCATCACGAGGATCATTTTGCCCATCACGTTTCCCCTCGTGGTTGTTTCCTTCTGCTTTCAAGCTGCAGTTCAGCGAACAGGCTGCAATTTACCTCTTCACCCTCACCCTCAAATTTGTTTGGATAAACAGGCTCTCCTTTGTTCCAGGCTGCTACGACATTTACACATTGTATTGTAAATCAGCCAGTACAAAGCAAGGCAGGCCCTTGAATGAAGACACTAGCATTTTTGTTCACAGCGAAATTAAACAAGTAAGAGGCACAGAACTTCATTTATAATCCAAGACAGCAAACAATTGTTTTTTAAAAGGTGAGAGGTTTTTAAAAGTTTACTAAACAAATCTAGCCAGTTACAGAGTCTATAGTCAGCTCACAAACAAGTTAAATGCTGTATAAATTGCCAAAGCAGTGTTATTTCTGAAGAGAACTTTAAACAGTTTACAAGCTTGCTTTCTCACCCTTTCAAGGGCCCAAGAATTATTGGCAAGTGATTTAGCTTTTATTGAGTACACAAATAGAGAGGAATTATTCACAAAAGAAGGGAATTAACTATTCACCATGTCTATTAAAGACAAGAGAGCTAAACAGCATCCTGAAGTTGGAGGATAAACATCAGGAAAAAGGTCACAAGAATGGAAGCTGAGCAGAACAGACAGCTAGGAAGTCTTCCCTGACAGAGACCTGGGGAAGAGGTTCAACAAGTATCTGTAATGAACGGCTTAATCACAGATGACTCTGCCTTATGACAGAGGATGGACTCTTCACGTCCTTCCACTGACACATTTTCCATTATTTTAGATGTTCTTGTAAATAAACTCAGTATGCTGAGATGACTGCCATGGGTTGATAGTACAGCCCAGCAGAAAAGAGATCAAAAGTTATTATTGCCCAGTGTTTTTGGAAAGCTATAATCTCAGTGCCATAAATTAGTATGTATTTGCAGTAAGAAAAAAGAAAGAAAAAAAGCACCAGCTAATCATAGCATCATAGAAACGTAGAATTGCTACAGTTGGAAAAGACCTTCAAGATCACTGAATACAACCACTAACCTAACACCGCCAAGTCCGTCATTAAACCATGATCCTTCAGTACCTCATCTACACAAGCTTTTAAACAGGCTCCCCCACCAGCCTGTTCCAGTGTCTAACAACCCTTTCAATTTAGTTCTTCTCCTAATCTCCAATTTAAACCTCACTTGGCACAACTTGAGGCCATTTCCTCTTGTCCCATCACTTGTTACTTGGGAGAAGAGACTGATTCTCATCTTGCTACAACCTCCTTTCAGATAGTTGTAGAGAGATATAAGGTCTTCCCTCAGCCTCCTTTTCTCCAGACTAAATAACCCCAGTTCCCTCAGGCCATTCCAAAGGCCAGGAATAAATTGCATCTGATATTGTCTACAGTCCAGCAGTGAAGTATTCCAATGGAATGCTACAGAGGAGATTCAGCTAGACATAGGTAGGAATACAGATAGCCCTGTGTCCCTCAAAAACATCAAGCCTAAAAAATTAATCCCAAGTCTCAAACATAAGCTTGAGTGGTAAAAATATTTTTATTCCTTTGATTACTTTAAGGGGAAAACTGTGAGAAACATTACGGATTTGAGTTTAAAAGCTTTTTGCTGGATTACAAGCAGTACATTAAAACATGAAGTTTTCTACAGACTCCTTCTGGTACATCTGTCATAAACTCCCCACTTTAATAGTGTCAGATGAAAAAGAAAAAAAAAAAATCAGGAGATAGAGGACATGTCTCCGTTTGACATTTTAGAAGACAGGGCATCATAGTCCATGTTGTAATTCTCACATGACATGATGGTCTTTATTTATACTCAGCAACAAAAGCAAGAAAGGGAAGATGGGTTACAATTTTCCCACTCATTCTGGTCCCGTCAGAGGCAAGCATTTGCTGAGTATGATAATAGTAAGCTGGGCCTGTGCTTTCCCACCAGTCCCAGTAACACTACAGTCAGCTGCAGTCTTTTTCCCTCAGGCATCCTCCATGCATATGAGCCATGACTAAGGTGACTGCCCAAGCTGCTGCACTCTTGGCCACAAAAAAATAAAAGTCTCATCTTTTCATGAGCATGGCAGCTTCCCCCTGAAATCCTCAAAGCAGCTGGCTCCTGCCACTGTAAGAACTGCCCCGTCCTCAAGCAGTGGGGGAAGCAGAGCACCACCACAGCTGCTGTGAGCACTGGGGAAGCCACAGCCAAGGCCTTCACCCAAGTGACACACTTATCCCGTCAGGGGAGCAGAGGGCTTGCACAATGCTTCCCACAAGCAGAGTTCAACTTGCAGGCACTGACTCCTATTGCCTTCCTCATGCCCTGCCCTGCACCTCCAGCCCTGCCTCTTGCTAAATGGTCCACCTTTTACACGGCTTCTCTCCATCCTCAAACACATCATTAGCAGATTCAACAGCACTGGAGTGCTTTCTCTGCCACCAAGCATCACTTGGAACGTGACCAGGCCTTTGTTTGCTGTCTGTCCTCTCCAGAGCTACACTTCCCTCTCCAAGTGGTGTTTCATACAGGGACTCTTTGACTTCATCCCTTTCACCTGAAGATGCAAAAAAAAACATGGAGAGAGTTCCTCATGGGATAGGCAAGGCTCTCACCTAAAGCCAGATCCATTTCTGCCCTAAGCCAACAAAGGCTGTATGGAAACAATGTTTGAGGGAGTAAAAAGAAGCCAATAACCATGTGAGGGTCTAGAAACCGTGTAATTTGTGCTGTGAAGAGAGACTACAGCCCATCCATCCCAGATGGAGTATAGAGGAATTCAGACTGACTCATGCTCCCCCCTCATTGCCTCCTCTGGCCCCTTTCTTCACCAGATCACTAAAACCAATATATATAATGATGTCTCTAACTTGTTGACATGACTTTGCCCCTACTGCAGCCCTCATGAGGATCCAGGTAATGAGTTGTGGAAACCACACGTTATCTGAAAACATCTCCTGAAATCTCCCGGCATAACACAAGCTTTTCCTACAGTTTAGTCTGAATCTGTGCTGATGGGCTACAAGCACTCCACCACAATTTATTTTCCTGCTTGGATATAATGCTGCTGAAATCATCTGTAAAAACAAATACAAACACTTTAATATTGAACCCTTGCACAACCAAGAGCTGAGACTCTTGCTTTCCCTAGACACATGGCGAAGCAAAACTGGGTAGCAGATGTCCTACAGGGAAGGAACACACTGTCCTGATGGCAGCACCACCCCAACATCCCACTGCTGGAGCACTCTTTGGTCATAGACACTGACTGCTCTCCTGGCAGCCACCTGGGCACTGCTACTCATCACCAGCACTGCACAGGAATAGGTATTGAAATTTTATAATGACAGGAAACTCACTGTGTCACTTCTCATTTTAGTTGATTTCTTATTTTGACTAGCAGTGACAAATTTGACCAATCGACTCCTAATAGCAAGACCGTACTGAGTTCTAAACAAAGAAAAATGTGCTTAAATGCTCTCAAATAGCATCACTGTGGTGCACACAGACAATAAGGAGCTATAAGAAGTTTTCCTTCTTATGTGCTGTTGACCATAGGGTGACTAAAAACCTGAGCAAAATCATTTAACAAAAAAACCCTCAAAATCAAAACAAATAAACTTCCCCCAACAATATCCCTCCAAAGACACAAAGAAATAACCCAGTGCTTTTTTTGTTTTTAAATACAGGCAGGCAAGAAGAAAGCGTGGCTGCCCCTTGAAGTGCTGTGAGCAGGAACTCCCAGAGGCCAGGACAATAGGGAACTGGCACCCAGGATGCCACCAACTCAGCCCTGCACCCAACAAGTTACTTCAAGTACTCTGGGTCTTGATTTCTACATCTGCAGAGAGAGGATAATAACAGGTCTTTACATCACAGGGGTGTTACAAAGATCAATTAGTTAATGTCTGAAAAGCGCTTTGAAGATATAGCAGGTGGTGAGTATTATTATGCAAATGACACGATTTAAGAAAATCACAAGTGCTGGATTAATACTAATCCCTTTGATATTTGAAAGACACCATTTTTTCATATTTTAAAGCAGTGAATATTTGAGCTATAGCTTTCCATGGCTGCTGCAACAACAGTTTTTAACCTTTTCTTTTTGTAGAGCTCAATACTTAAAACTCCTCTGCAGACATCTTCATGAAATCCAATCTCGGCTCAAAGCTAGAAGTAGTGGCAGAAATTCTGCAGGTTGATGAACTGGACAACTAGACCCTATGCAAGAATATTTCTCAGCGGATAGAATGTCACAGGCCTAACTTACTGTAACAAACATTGCAGAGTCGTTCAGGTTTAGGGCTTTTTTTCGGAAGCACACCAATTTCACGCACAGAGGCATTTGTAAAGCAACATAGCTGCTATCTAATTATGCCATTTTATGAGATGGAAAGAGTGAAGAGAGAAGGATATAGTTCCTTCACTTCTTCCAAGACTGCACTGTCTGAACTGTAATAAAACTTTAAAAAAATTAAAAAGACAACGTCTAATGTTCAATGACCTCATTTGGTAGTCTCACAGAAGATCAGTCCACTGCAACGTGTGCTCCAACTTCCAGCAAATGTCTCCTGCTTCAGGTGGATGTAAGGAGCAGGGCAGATGGCCACAAGCCAACCCAGGCATGCAGCCTGGCTGAAAAATTGCAACTTACAATGAGAGACAGAACACAGGTCAGAATCAGGACAAAGAACAGGAGGTGAGCAGTAACGTTAGAAAGGAAAGCACCCAGCCAAAACCAGCCATTCCACCATCTTCTGCTTTGCCAGGCATCTCTGTGAAAACAAGACATGATGCCCATTGCCTAAAACCTCCCAGTGCTCCCAGTACTTCCACAGCTACAGTCCCTTTCTGTGAGGAAGCTTGTTTCTTGTCTCCTGCACTGTAAAATTTAGCACAAACCAGCTGGTGTGTTTGGTCTAGGAATCTGTACAATAGTGCTATGGTTAAAAACAGCTTAATATTAACCCCCTTCGGAATGCATGCCCAAAATTGATATTAATGAAACAAGATCAGATATTAATATTCTGTACAGCCACTTCCTCAAGCTGTGCTGTAGCATCAAATCAAATCTTTTCCCAAGTCAATGTACAAAACACAAACAGAGGATGGCAGGTAGTATTGACGTGGGAGGAAGCAGCAGGAGCATTTTAAAACTTCAGAAGCTCTTATGTTTTCAGGCTATAGGCAGCTACACTTCCTTTCCCACCACATCTCCCACAGCAGACATATTAATAGCTATTCAATACCGTAATAGGATCCGAGCTGTACACTTTGTTGTTGGGGCTTTTTTAATCTCCTGGTCAATATTAAAAGCATTTGGGTGCTCTTTAGGAGGGAGGAATGATTTTGCACTCCAGGAACAGTGAGGCATTTGCAGCTGTCCCGAGGAATGCTGGTGAAAGATTTCCTTCGCATGCCTCTGCTCATGATTGATGTGGTGATACTTTATTTTAACTGGATCCAGTTGTATAGATTCTCCATTTAATTTTCTTGAGTAAACAGTGTGTTCTCATTAGTTGAAGTTATACAATTTATGCACAGTATAGATCCAAACTACCACCTGAGGGTCATTTTTCAGTCAGGAGATCCTTGAGGGCCTTTGAGCACAAAGGCCTTTGGACATATGGCTTCTAGTCCTGGATCTGCCATGTCTGGAGAATAAATCTGCAGTTCTGATTTTGGGCAAATAAGTACAGCCTCATCCTTCACTCTACTCTCCTGTTAAATGGTAGCAATCTCCTCTCCTGAAAAAGATCTAATGATAGACTGAAGAACAGCTCTCAAGTGAGAGGATGAGGCAGCATCATACTTCCTCCATCTTTGCAGGGGATCAAATTCCCTCTTTCTAATTCGAAGGAGAAAGTGAATTTCTCTCTCAAGAGTATCCCCTGCCTTGAGGTTTGGTCAATTCCATCTCCACACTTTCAGTTAATTCATCTTTTCTGTAGGTTTTGAGTTTGCACAACTGCTCCCTTGAGGACAGCAATCTGCAAGTAGCTACTGAGTTTGAGGTACATGGGTCCATCCTATTTAAGTAGGCCATAGATATTTATAGCCAACATTAAAAACAGGAAAAACATTACAGACTTCTGAAAACTTTCACATGAGCAGTCTTACCACACCAAAGAAATAAAACCCAACTTAGATGTCACCTAGTTTTTTTAATGTCTCACTTCAAACAGCCAAATAACATGAAGTGGCTATGAGGATTGCCTCCATTAGCCAATCTTCCTAGCACTCAGCAATCTGCTGCCAGTTTCTCCAGACAAAAGGATGAGAAATAAATATACTGCCCCCATTAAACTTAACATATACAGCCTGAATTAAAAAAGAATCATCTTTAGACTAGGCAAATGAAAAAAAAAAGGAGTTATTGTAACTATGATAGAGAAGCAGATCACACAATGTCTTGTGGCTGACTACAGAACAAGAGGAAATCTATTCAAATAGCCACTCGGAGAACAAAAAGAAACAAAAAAAGAAACAAACAAACAAACAAAAAAATCAAAATCTGTATTCCTGATTGGTTTGCTGATCTTTGCACAACATAAGCCAGGAAGGTACAGACTGTCCTACTGACTACTGCCACCTTTTCTTCCCCAGAATTTGGGCAGAAAATGGAAACAGTTAGGTACTGAAGAGAAGGTCATGCTAATGATTTGTAGTTCATCCACAAAGCTTACAGAGTACTATATCCTGGCTTTGCTATGACCTGCAACACATTTGTAATTATATTTACCTGGACAGCTTTAACCTTATTAAGGATTCACAGGTAAAAAGCAGATGCTGAATCAAATCTAATAAAGCAGTGTCTACTTCATGGGGATTAGCCTAAGCAGAAGGCTACTTCAGCTCCTGTGTTTACTGCTGGTTTTGTAAAGAGGCTATTCATTATTTCACTCAGGGGAAAAAAAAAAATATGACAACTGAGGTGAGGTTTATTTAAACTAAAGAGAAAAAATATTATTGCATGGTTTGGGATGTTCAAGCTCATGCTTTATTGAAGCACAATCATTTAAAAAGAAATGATTCCAGAAACATATCATCCTTGTCTTGTGGCTAATATATATAAATACATCTACATCCATATATAAAAATGACTAAAAAAAAATGTTCTCAAATTGTAATATTTCCTCTGCCTTGATAAGAGCTTAGCATAAATTTGTGTGAAAAAATAAATTAGCTCAAGCATTTTAGAGACTAAAACGGTCAAATTAGGTTCTTGTAGCTGAGTTTGCTACTCTCTATTTGGCACCAGCACAACTGAAATATTCCAGAAGATAGACATGTTACAATCTTTTAGGTGTTTTGAGTTAACATTTATTGCACTTCAGAACTGTCTATAGAAAAACCCATACCTTCAGCAAATTTTAAAACCTTCACTTGGGAAAAATGAAGGGAAAGTTTTTACATGACAGAGCATACTTTCCTTTAAAACATATCAATTATAACTATAATATATAGTTTATATAATACATATAATTTTATATATATAAAATATATACATCTGAAATATTTTAATAACAAATATCCTGTTTCTGAAAGGGAGTAGAATGTGTGAAGGAGAACCACTATGGGTTATTATGATATTGCCCTTTGAGGCACATAAAGGGACAAAATTGCTAACAAAGGGTCTTCTTCTGGGACAGGGAGGCTCCAGCTTTCTATTTGTGCTGCCACACACTTGAGCTTTACATTGAAGTTGTGTTTGGCTTCATTAGATTGTAACTCAGCTGTTGATTTGGATTCCTGCAAGCCCAGTACTAGATCCCTAGTACGCTTGGGATCTGACCTCTCCCATTTGGAGGAGATCTCATAACAGTTATTCCTCTTTACTGCTACCCCATTCCCTTGTAGCTGAGCCTCAGGGTTGATAACTTCAGGCCTAGCTTTCACATTTAACAATTTTTCCTATTGCTCAATTGGCAAAGACTGTTCAATATCTAGGCTAGAGCATTAACCATTTCCTTGCCAAATTTAAGTAATATTTTTTAATAGTTGCCTACACTTGTCGCCTTGAATAAATAAATCATGGTGGCATCTGCATATCTTATTACAGGTATCGTACCCTGTGACTGCTGCTTATCTACCATTCCAGTATCTATACACACAGTTTCAAATCAAACTCATAAACATCATGGAAATCCTTCTAAGCTTCCTCCAAGAGCCTAAAAGGGGTAAAGATTCACATATTTAGGTAAAGTCTGCATCAAATTTATTTTTTGTATGTGAATAAAATGAGCTATATTTCTTGTACTCCGTCTTTGATATTTTGATTTTCTTTCTTTGCTGCAAGCAATAAAACAGTCACATTCAATACATGAATAGTGGAGATTATTTTTAAAGTCTCGCATTTTACAAGGCTTTCCTTGTAAGAAATATGACTTATCTGTGCAATGGCTCCATACATTAAAATGCAACTTGGGTGTATCAATCTTATTCTCTCCCTTTATTCATTACTTAAAGAGCTAGGAACCATCCTAGGATGCCTTGCACTAGGAGGGAAGGTACATAACTAATTTCCTAACTGCTCTGTTTACTTTACATACCTTGTGGGCAAAAGTTGGCAAGAAAGGACTAGAAGCTGTTTGCTTTGGAATTATCGCCCCATTTACAAGATTCAAGAGCAGAGCGAAGTCTTCTAAAATGAGGTAAGAGGGAAAAGGAAGTGGCTGTGCATGGTTAATGCTACAGAGTGCACTAACAGTGCAGGAGAGGTCATTAGCAGAGAATGAAAAGCAACAGGTACCAAGAGACCTGCCGACAAAGTGCATATGGACACAGTAGGTAGAGTGCCCACAGAGAATAAAGGCACTGGCAAGTTCTATGCAAAATGGATGTATTCACTTTAAAAGCACCTTGTATTATTCCCAACAGAAGCAAAGCTACACAGAGGCACAGCTGCTATAGAAAGCACAAACTCAGCACCCTAACTTTGCTTGCAAAAGTCTTCTCTTCCACGACTAAGACGGCCACCCAGGAGAGGGTGGGCAGGAAATGAAGAATGTTACAGACACAGGCGGGGCTGAATAACACAAAGAATTTGGCAACAAAATCAGTTTAAGCAGATCTTGAATGCTTGGGTTGGGTTTGGGGTTTTTTTTTGGCCTTCCAGCTTCTCAGACCAACATTGCAAAATAGCATGTGTTTGCAGGGCCAGGCTGAGAAATATATCAGTCATCCAGTGATACTTTAACAGTCTTTTTCAAAGCCATATAACAACCATATATAATATAGTATAATGTCAGATCAGCTCTTCTGTCCGGTTCACAGTACAGCTCCACAGAAGTCATGGTAGCACAACCAAATAGCTACTGGTCAATGATGGCAGGAACTACTGGCAGCAGAGCTGCACCATGGACTTCATATCATTGAATGGTTGTCTTTGCACACTGCTAACCCACTTGGAACAGAAATGCTCTCCCTGGTGCCAAGGCATCTCGTGAGTACAGTCAGCCTGATGCAAAAGTGCTTTGTAAAACACTTTGCTCAAGCCAGGAAATCTAGATATGAGGGTCAGCTTTTCCATAGGAGGTTTTGAGGAGAGGGCACAGGATAGCTCATAGAATGTGCAGGTATCCACCCTTCCCAGTCAAGAAATGATGCTGTAGTATTCACTTGCCCTACTTATAAATGACAAAAACACCACTAAATTGCATTTTTCATCTACGGAATCCCTCAAAAGAGGCAATGCCAGAATAGTTTGGTTTTGTTCTTTGGGGGTTTTTTTGTTTTTTAAAGAAGAGACACTAATGAAATTACTTGCTAAAAGGTACAAATAAATCCAGAATGCATGAAGTCCCCAGTCAAGAAACTTACAGGACCCCACTGCATAGAGTGCATAGATGGCACTCTGAACACCTGATCTACATATAAAGCAGCCCAGACTTCTTTTGGTACTCCAGTAGATAGGCCCACTTCCTCTAGCTGATGCCACTGAACCGTTAGCACAGCATAATCTGTGTTTGGGACAGAGACACTGTAGCAAACAATGTAGCTGTGCCAGGTTACTCTACACCAAGGGTGTCAGCAAAACAGAAATGGTCTCTGAGAGGGAGAGTAAGAAAGCAAGTATGTAGCCATTTATGGCCAGAAATTTACTAGTCTGTTCTTTTCCCAAGCAGAATAATAATTTAGAAGAACTCTTCAGAGATACTTCATTCAAAACCTCTACCTTCCAAGGCTGCTGCTAAATCCTCTTCTGATATCAGAGTTACGGTTCGAGTATAATTCAAGTAGATTAATTATGCCACAGACAACAGAAAACGCAGTCTGCCTCTTCAAATTATCAGTAGGAGAAAACACCATGAAGAGTTTAGTTTCAAGGATGCTGTTTACATTTACTCACTTATTTTACAGGCCTTGGGATCAAAATGAAAAGATAATAACTAATTGCTACAACTGGGAAAAGTAAATTGGAAAGTCCTCACCAAGTACACCTGTGCACAATAATTTGAACAGCAGCAGTACAAGCAACACAGATCGCAGAAGTGCAATTAGAGAAGTGGAAAGTGTTACTCTGAGCAACTGAGATACTATGTTTTGATAACTAAGTTACCGTGGAGATGATTCACATCCACAAGTTACTTAATGCCACTTCACACTACAAGTCCAGAAGGTATAAAAACATGGATAAAAATCACTATTAAATCAGACAGTAACGAGGACAATTACAAAGTAAATGCATTTTCATGACAGATTATTACACTAAATTTGAGGATGTAATATTTCAACCTAAGCCCAAAAGCATGTAAACCCCACACAACCATCTCTTGTCTCAATGCACCAAGCCAACCACATTGCAATGGTCCACAAGAGGACCTCCTTCTTCTTAAGCAAGCAAAATACTGCTTTGGAAGAAGAAGGAGATTAAAAAAAAACAAAACCAAAAGCTTCAGTCCAAATGAGTTGTCAGCCCACCTGAACAGCACAACTGCAAGAAGCAAAAGGGATGTCTTTATGCTCAGGCTTCTGTGCAAATAGCTCCCAGGATTTTGACATGTACTTGTTCCTGCTGGGAGAGACAAAGAAAAGATGCTTCAGAAAAGACATAAGACAAGGGACTGGGCAACATGCACAATCAAAGACAAATAGCTTGCTCAGTGGGTTTATGGGTATCCTAAGCAAGGCACCATTTTGGAACTGGCATCTCAAGACATTTGTAGAATATTACTTGTTTCCATCTGTACAAATGCAAAAAGGGGAAGAGTGAGGAAGGTGAAGTCTATTTTTACACTGAAGACGGAAGCTGAAGACTTAAGATGTGTCATTACAGTCAACAAACATCAAATCAACGGGACTTTAAAAACAGGATATCAAAACTCACAGGCCAGATTCAATATTATGTTAACTGAAACATATATAAAAAAATGTCATTACTAAGGAACATGCAACTGTAATGCTTCTTTTGCAGTTGGCAGTAGCTGAAATTATGCTCTATATTGCCTAAGAGTTGTATTAGCTACCTGGAAACAAGCATGTCCTTGGTAGTAAAATTAATGGATTACATGGTTTAGCAGCATGACAGAGTTAGCTCAATTACTTGTCAAGCTGGGCTCATTCCAACCAAAACAATCTTAAGATATCTGAATGTAGATATAAGTATCCAGTAATAAGGAATGTAAATCAGAGTGCAAATCAGAGGACTGTGACATTGAGAAGCAAGGAAACCAAAAAGAACCTGGAGGTTATCATAGCTTTGCAACTGAGCATTGCATTCAAAGTTTCTGTTGTTATTAAAACAACAGTCTAGTTCATGGATGAAAAAATATGAGAGGTAATGGAAACACTGAATGGGGTGGGATGGGGTATGCAATGGTAAAGAGTGACACTAAAATACTGTTCTTAGTTCCATGGTTGATGCTCAAAAATAGATGTTGAAAATCAGAGAACACAGAGTACAGTCACAAAAGCAATTAGCATCCAGAGGGAAAAAAAGTGTTATGTATAATCAGATTTAAATATTCAGTCCTTCTGATAAGTCACACAGACAACTGACAGCTTACTTGATCTTTTTGGGGGGGGGGTGGGGAGCAGCAATAAGAAACACTTCAATACAACCACAAGAAGACTTAAAAGGACCAGCAGATGCAAGTCTAAAGCACAGAAGGCACTTGTTAGAAAAAAAAAGACATAAATCTGAAAAGGGACAAAATGAATAGGAACAACATTCTTCAAGGTGGATTCTCTTTCTCTTTTCTAAATATTTTCAGGATAAGATACGTTTTAGCTCAAGGATTTTTTTTGCCTGTGAGTGATAGCTGAGTGAGACAGTCAAACAACCAGAGGACCTGATAGCTCCTCTTACCCTAAACTCTGAATAGCAGTCTCAAAAAAAAACCAAAACCAAAACAAACAAAATAAAAAAAGCCCCACAAAATAATAATAAAAAAACCCCACCACAAAACAAGAGTATTGCCCTGCATTTTCACTAATGCTACTGAACACCGAATTAAATGCACAATGGACTGTGAAATGTTTGCAGATCTTCCCGCAGCTAAATGTCAAATAAAGAGGCCATCTGTTAATAAACATAAACATCATCTCTCTGGAGTTTTAGCCAACATACTAATAAGTAAACTCAGATCACCATTTAGTGTTACAGGATTGCCAAGGTAAGTGTGGGGCTTGGGTGGGCAGGAGACAACAGCTGGAGCACACAACAGATACATATTCCCAGCAGTTATGAAGCCAGCTTCACAGATGTAGAGTTACTGACTCTTAAAAAACTTCTTCAAAGTACACATAAAGACAAATTTTGCCCAAGTAAAAGCTTTTCAGACAAAATCACCTTGATTTAGCATATTTGGAAGGAAAAAATAATATTCCAAAAGTCACCCATTTCACTGACTCTGTTTGTAACTTATACCTATAAGGGTGACGTGCATGCATTGCAATCCCAACCAGAGTTTACACAGGGTTAGTCAGCTCATGAGGGAAAAAAGCCTAGTTGTTGATGAGAATCAAAAGTTTGTAAAGCTTTTTAACTCCTTACTAATCCCACAAGACTGGAAATAGAAGATGTTAAACTATTGCTTTCTCTGCCTTACAATTCAAAAGGTTCAACATTAAGTTTATACAGATTTATTTTGTTGGGTTTTTTTTCTGCTCTCTGCTTTCTTCCTATGATTGAATACATTTGATTAGTCACTATTTTCCATGAGGCAAACACTGGATAAAGAATTAGTCCTTCATAAATTCAAAATAGCAATGCAAGTAGGAATGTAGAATCTATGTCTTCTTACATACAGCTCTTAAATACACCCATCAGAAAGATATACTATATCTTCCTAAACTATATAGAAGATAACAAGACCCCTAATGTAAAAGATGCATGGAGTTTACTCCTGAAATTTCTACACATTTAAAACACAGATAATTAGTACTGACACAAGGTTAAGCTTGAAATAGGAGAAATCTTGATTTCTGCAACACTTCTCCAGAAGACTCAACTATCACTCTAGCAATTTAAACAACTTCAAAAGAAAGACAGGACAGCAAAATGACATACCTGCAATATAAATAAAAAGTCACATCATACAAAATACATTCACTGCAATTATCAAAATCATAGAATAGTTTGGATTGGAAAAGACCTTAAAGATCACCTAGTTCCAATGTCCTCGCCATGGGCAGGGACATCTTCCACTACAGTAGGTTGCTCCATGTCCCTCTTCTGTTGAAGGCTCCAGAGCTGGGCACAGTATTGCAGGTGAGGTCTTATGAGAGTGGAGCAGTTGGACAAAATCATCTCCCTCAATCTGTTGGCCACACTTCATTTGATGTGACCCAGGATATGGTTGGTTTTCTGGGATGCAAGTGTACATTGCTAGGTTATGTGGAGCTTCTCATCAACCAACACTCTTAAGTCCTTCTCCTTGGGGCTGCTCTTAATCCATGCTCTGCCCAGCCTATATTTGTGCTTGGAATTACCCCAATCCACATGCAGAATTTTGGACTTGGCCTTGTTGAACTTCATGAGGTTTGCATGGGCCCACCTTTCAGTCTGTCATGATCATTCTGGATGCATCTCTTCCCTCCAGCGTGTTGACTGCACCACGCTGCTTGGTGACATCAGTAAACTTGCTGAGAGTGCATTCAACCACACTGTCCATGTCATCAGCAAAGATGTTAAAGAGGGTTGCTCCTAATACTGACCTCTGAGAAACATCACTCATCACTGCTTTCAGTTGGACATTAAGCTGTTGACCACAACTCTTTGAATACAACCATCCAGCCAAATCCACATCTCGCAAATTTAGACAAGGATGTCACACAGGACAGTGTCAAATGCTTTACCCAAGTCCAGGTAGATGATGTCACTCGATCTTCCCTTATCTCCCAACATCGTAACCGCATCGTAGGTGACCACCAAATTTGCCAGACACAATTTGCCCTTAGCGAAGCCCTGTTGGCTGTCACCAATCACCTCTTTATTTTCCATGTGCCTTAGCATAGTTTCCAAGAGAATCTGCTCCGTGATCTTGCTAGGCACAGTGGCGAGACTGACTGCCAAGACTTTTTACCTGTGTCCTTAAATTAGTGATGTTTGTTAACAAGAAAAGCAAGTGAAACACTAGATATAAGGTTTTAATTCTATAACTAACTTTTTGAAGAAGGCACACTGTAATAAATCAAAACTACTAATTTCATTTGTTTCCAGGGTTGCAAAGCTGTTTGCCCAAGGGCAGGCAGTGGAAGGGGCACATCAAAATTGAACCCGGAAAAGCAGAAACTTGGAAGCTAACCACAAAGGTGGAGCAAGGTCAGAAACACCTCAGAAGGCATCACGTGTGCTCTGTCTATTGACAAGTGCCAAGGCTCCTGGGCCAAGGGAGCTCTGTGCAGGGCTAATCATCAATCCACCCTGGTGCCAGCTCTCCGAAGCCAAATTCCAAAGAGAAACTGAGTGTCCCAAGCACATGGCTAGTGACCACAGCTCTGCTGACACATTCCTGGTGACAAACTCTGCCCCATGTTATGGCTGTCTCAGGCTAAGCAATCGAGCAAGGGTTAATCAAGTCAGCTCTCAGATTTTTTTCACAATCATTACTAATACATTGATGCTTGTCAAGCATAGACACATTTAAGCATTATGTCAATAAGTTAAGTCTTCCCTCAACCATGTGAGGTGGAAACTTAGATCCAAAGGCTACGCGTTTCCAGAGAATCAACTGTTTCAGACTCTGTTCCAGAGACAAAAACAGAAATGCTCTCTTTCAGCAGATAACCAGATCTCCCTTAACAAAATAAGTCCCAGCTCCACAAAGTCCCCCAAACAGCTCTCCAGCCTGCCCCACTGCTCCAGGGCCTGGCCAAGCATGTGCTCGCTCCCTCCTGCAGACACTCCAGGGGCAAAGACTCTGTGGCCTGCTTTTGCAGACAGATCTGAGCAGTTTTGTAGACAGCTAGAGAGCTTTTTGTACCACTAAGCCACTGATGGTTAGATAAAATAGCTGCCTTCAACTCCTCATTTCCACTTTGACTACACGAGCTTTGACCAAGCAAAAAGTAGAAAGTTAAACCACATAATATTCTTTTTTCTTTTTAAAGACATCCCCTCAGTGACTTATTCAGGTTGTGTTGTTTTGTATTTTTCTTAATAAGGATTGACAGACCAATGTCAAATCCAAGCCAGCCTCATACTTAAACAAAACTCTTTAAGTAATACTCCACTAATTCTAGTTACCCCTGGATTTATCATAGCTAATAATGGCCTTTTTCTTCTTCCTTTTTTTAGTTCTAATGTCAATACTTTAACTAGAATACCTCCCCGCTACAAGTTGATATTCACAACTTCCCATGGTGCAGAAGAAAACCTGCAAGAAAAGCCAAAATAACTATCCACTATTGAACTGAACTAAAACATAGAGGTGAAGAAGTAGGAGGAATGCCACATTCGGGTTGTTTGTTTACTTAATTCCATCTTAATTATTTAAACTCTCATCTCACCAACAGCTGTGCAGGTGCTAACTTTGCTTCAAGAAGGACCTACAGTTTTTGTTTGCATAAATCAAGTACGTTTAATCAAGTGCACATTAGCTCATCAACACACTGGATCTGATGAGGAATTGCATAAGTGACAATGCCAAGCTATTTTGGTGAATATTCATTATATCTCTGCAGAACACTCTGACTGGAGGAGAGTGAGAACAAAATGACAGTAAAAGAACGGTAGCAATTACTTTACTAGCAGTTAATGTTGCCATTAACTACTTGCTGGCAAGAGCTTAAAGTTGCAAACCTCAATTTAAGCTTGTTACCTTAATTTTACAATTGTAATTCAATATTCAGAATGTGACAGTACTGTAATAAATATCTTCATTCAGTGTTTCATACAATAAATAATTCAAAAGTGTATGAAATTTTTGAAATTATAGCTGTTACAGAAATACAAATGCCTAGTGTTACATCTTCATAAAAATAAATACATCTACAAACCACTTTCTCAAAACCAAGACAGAATCCAAACCCCTTAGCAACAAGTCACTGGAATCTTTTTGTTCTTAATAGGCATTCATGAAGAGCTCTCCTTTCAAAATGTAATTTGTTCTCATGGAGCTTCTGCATGCAAGGCAAGCAGCTAGTTTTATAAAGCTATATAAAGCTATATAAAGCCTTACCCCACTTTCACCACCTGTAGGAAAATTCAGGCAGAAGGCTGTGCCCTTAGAGAGGATATTTTACATCATAATTCTTTAGGTTAAATGGACAAACCAAGATTTGGCTAAAAGAAAAAAACTTTTATTCACTTGCTAATTCCCAGAGTGAGGTGAAGGAGAAGGAGATGAAGAGGAGGTTGTTCAGGTGCACTGTCTACTACATCCTTCTGAAACCCAGAGCCTACTGTGATGGACCTACCGAGAAGGTCACAACCTCTTCTTGTGAAGTGTGAGTTGCCTCCCCACTCTGCCCACTGAGATACAGTAAAAGGTAGTCAGATTTGCCATTTCACAATAATGTAGGTGTTTATGGGATCTGGTTCACAATTGCAGCTTGATTTAGCTGTCCCCAGCTGTTTGTCGTGTCCCTCTGCCAGGACAGAATGATGAACAGGAGGCTCATGCTACTGGACTTCACAACATTACACACAAATATGAACAGCCATAAAATATGGTTTACATTCATATGCCAGGCTCTAAACTCTGGCACATACGAAGTCCAATAGGAAAAAAGGCTGAATGGCAGTGTAACCTCTGGCAAAGGGACAGATGAACAGCTGGATGCTTCAGCTCCTGAAGCATAAGTCAGAGTCACAAGTGTAATTATTGTACTGTGTTCCCATATCATCAACAGCCCAAGAGTATCAAATTAGTCTGATTATCAATGCTGTTGTAACAGACCGACACGAGCCACCCAAAGCTTCAGGTACACGTTCTGAGGTTTCGTTTTACTACAAAATCCAGCATCTCAGTGCGTTGACTAGAGCTTCTTACAGTTACATCAGATAATTAGTAAAGCTTTTGGTACCAGAAGCCACAATTGAAACTCCTTTCCCAAACATTGTCACCATTTACTTTCTGTATTGGTTTAAGTAATATGTTGTAAGAAAGACAATTTTCTACTTCACATGCAATCAGCCTAGATTCCCAGCAGACCCACAAGTATTCACAAGACAAAAAGGACAAGCTGTGTCAGGCTCAGAAGCAAACTTCCTCCCTTTTGTTTTGACTGGAAGCACGCTCTGTTCTGGCTTTTCCATCGCAGGTGGCAGTTCCCATACCAGATCTGTCTCACAGAGGCACGCTGGGCATTAAACGCCAGTACAACGGGCATATGTAATCTCACTCTCTAGCTCACAGCAAGAGAGAGTCGCCCAGCTGATTTGCCTACAGCATGGTACACATCCCTGTTCCTGCAAGGTCTGGTCTAGCTTTCAAGCTTTGGAAAAGATTTTTCAGCCCAGCTTTGGAGTTGGTGCCTTCAGAAAAGGACTACAAAGCAAGCTGAAGCCAACCCTAGGTACGTACCAGCAGCCTATTACTTTCCAACCTTTGCTTCCTTCTAGATTCCATTGTAATGAGAACATAAACAGCAAAGTATATATATCCCTCGAATGAACTACCTATTCAGAGTTCCCTCTGGTGTTCAATAAGCTAATCATCACTTTCAAGGTAACAGCGTTAGTTACAAAAGCACCAAGCTCTCTTGCAAGCAAGTTATCATTCGATGATGAGCTTAGTGATAGGGATGGGACCATAGTACTGTAATTCACGGGCAACAAAGGCAATGCTATCTTCCATGAGATTTCAGAAACGAGATAAACTTACACTTCCTTCTTTGTATGTTCACCTGAGTATCTGACTAAGCCAGAAAAGATCCAAATTGTTATCGATCCCTTCTGTCTCTGGGTGTCATCGAGACTGATGCAGCCTCAAAGAAGGCAAAGTCTTAGGTACAGCTCGGCTAAACAAGGAAGGTAGAGGTGCTCCGCAGCTCCCAAATAACTACGCCTTGAGTCAACGGGGCTTCCCAGCCTCGCACTTTCATTCGCCTGCATGAAACACGAGAAAAGTACNGCAGCCGCCGCCCCCAGCCCCGGCCCCGGCCCCGGCCCCGCGCGGCGCCTGCAAAAGGCGATCAACGTCCAGAGCCGCCGCTCGGCTCAGGAGCCCCTTAACTGGAACCATGTGGGGCGCGGACCCCGTCAGCCCAGCCCCTGTCGGCCTGGCTCCCGCCGGCCACAGACCAGGAGGGGGGAAGTTGCTCTGTACGCGACTCAGCAGCTCCCGAGCGTTCGAAGGGGAGGCGGCGGGAGGGACGGGGCGCGTAGGGGACCTCACCGTGAAATCCACCCCCGTCACCCCCTCCCCTTCATTCCGAGGCGCGCAGCGGCAGGACTGGGGGCTGCGTTACCTTCAACAGGTGCAGACGCCGGCGGGAGGGAGCCCCGCGGGCGCGGACGGTCCGAGTTGCACAAGCGAGAGCGGCGGCGGCCGGGAGCCCGGGGCAGGCGGCGGCGCGCTGGGCAGAGGCTCTACGGCAGCCCCCGGCGGCCGCCCATGCTCCCGGCGGGCCCCGCCGCCCCCACAGCAGCCGGAGTCAGCGCGAAGGCGGCAGCGGCTGCGGCCACCTCCAAGAGGAAGGAGGAGAGTGGAGGGGAGCGAGGGAGAGGAAGGCAGAGAGAAGAAGACAGAGAGGAGGGAGAAACCGCCCCGAGAGAAATTAATCATCACATGACGGTCGCGATCCTCCGCCGCCGCCCCCCGACAGCCGGAGCCTACGGCGGGGAGACGGGGAAAAGCTGCGAGGAGGGGACACACCTGTAGGCGCAGCACATATCCGCTGTGAGCACAATGCGAGACAGGAAACTGAAAAAAAACAGCCCAGGGAAGGAGAGAGGCTCCCGTTCGTCCCTCCTTCCTTCCCTCCCTCCCTCTCTCCATCCTCCTCCTCCTCCTCCTCTCTCCACCCCCTGCTCCCGGTCAGGATCTGCTTGTAGCGCTGGCTCATGCGGGGAGATCCAGGCGGAGGGCCGGGAGGAGGCAGAAGCCACACTTTCTCTCCTTTCTCTTTTCTCCATCTCCGCTTTGTTTTGCCCGCCAGCCAGGCACAGCCGACGCGGCGGAGCGGGGCCGCCCGCGCGGCCGCGCGCTCCTGGGGAGCCCCGAGATGGGGCCGTGCCGAGCTCCGCCGAGGAACCAGGGGCGGCTACCCTAGCGCCGGGGGCTGCGAGCCCCTGAGGGCCTCCCGGGCTGCGCTCCCCGCTGCCGGCTGCCGGCGGTGGGGAGCACAACCTCGCTGCTCCCCAGCGGTAGACACCGAGGAGCGGCGGTGGGACTGCTCTGGGACGGCGATGCCCAGCGGCTCCGGGCAGCCTCTGCCCGCGGCTGGGGCAAGCGCTGCGCCCAGGCGGGCGAGCCAGAGGGCACCGCTGGGGAAGGGTCTCTTTGCTGTTTCGTAGCTTAAAGGGCTTGGGGTACCTGGCGTTTTCCCGTGGTGTTTTGAGGATGCTCCTCGATGCCTAGGGAGCGACATAATTTCCACTCAACATCCCCTGAGCTGAGATTGCCGTGCTCCCAGAGATTGCCTCTCTCTTGCAGCCCCCATCCTGTCGTTGTGGCGCTCCAAAATATGTCAGTAGCAACATTTTCAGTGAAGTCCTCCAGTATTTATCCCTCTTAGGTAAACTCTCAGTAATCACAATTTCTGAAGGTCTTTTCTTTCTCTGGGGCACTCTGCTGGAAAGCCTGTATGGAAGTTTCTCCTGTCCCCCACCAGGAGTTAATCTGCCTGTCTGTAAACACAGCATTGCCTTGCTTTAGCATCGAGATCACATTCGGATGTCAAATTCGTCTCAACTGTAAGTAGTGTAGAAATAGTCTAATAAAGACAGGGATGTCTTAGATGAGTGGCTCAAGTAAAGCTTTAGGCAAGTTGTATAGGTAGTTTTCCACCAGTCAAATGTGGACCAGCAATGTTTCAAGGAATAATTAATTAGCTGCTGTTGGCAGAGTGCAGCTTCATTAAATTCTGTGTGCATTGGACTTCCCACTGAAACGACAGAAGAGAGTTGGTACAAAAGCCACACTTCTCAAACAGCACCCTGGAAGTTGCCGAAAAAACATCATTGCATCTCAGAATGACAAGAAATACCAAATAAAGAAAAATCAGCTCCAAAACCTGGGCAAGAGTGAAAAATGATAGGCTATTGGAGGGGATGTTACAAACAGCTTTCAGACCTTAGCTGTGCAAAGTGCCATTGAGACCTTAGGGGTGGATTGGGACCATTCAAACATAACGCTGTGTTTTGCTGGGTTTTCCCTCTTGGGTGGCGCTCGGGAGGCAGACTGTGCTGGCTGGATCTCACCAGTCTGGCCCAGCCAGAAGGCCCTCCCCTTTGTTTGTTTGCCTTCTTCCTGCTCGTCACCTGACTGGCCTGAGTCACTGTAAGATGAGGAAAAAATGGCCTGGTGTAACTGTTGAGCTTTTCAGAAGATCTGGATCCCCTCTCTGCACCTCTTTGCTTGCTGCTAGAGAGAAGGGAAATCTGAAGAGAGAAGGGATTTCTCTAGGGCAATTGTGTTAGTTGCATCCTGCAAGCCCTCAGAGAGATCCAGGAAGGAGAAACCTGGAGGCTGCTAATGGGCTTGGTAAGACTTCACTTTCCAGGCTGTTTTTTCAGTGTCTGGGCTTCTAGCCTGGCTGTGCCCAAACTTTTGGCAGGATGCCCTGGAATTACCGGCTAGGCAGCTCTTCTTGTGCCCTGGCCTGCAAATCCCTGCCTCCCAGCATGCCCTGCCCCAGGGACTTTGCTGGGAGGTCTGTCACTTGTCCCCTCACCTTGCCTCTTCCAAATCTAGTCATCTGCTTGCCCTGCTGAGAGGGGAAAGGTTCAGGTGTGGGGCCACACCTGCTCAATCCAGTGACCACTGGCCAAGCGACTACTTGCATTCAGCTATCTCATGGTGGCTGTCCCCAGGCTAGATTTAATCCTTAGCCCCCTCCTAGCACACCACACAATTCCTTCTGGCTTGAACAGTTTTCCTCAGGCTCCTGTTGCTCTAGCTTAATAACAGCTTTTTTTTTTTTTTTTTTTTTTTTTTTTTCTCCAGAAGAAACCAGCCTGTGGACATGTACAGAACCAGAGCAATGGTGACAGTTTATTTAATTCAAAAGAGGAGCTGGTGCAGTGAAGCCATGCTGAATCTTCATCCAGTCCATAACCATTACCTGCTGTGCATTTGACCTTGCTGAGTGTGACAGGGATCATGAAGCTGAACTAGAGCTTGAGGTGTCCACACAGCATCCCATCCCAGGACAGCTGTCTTCACTGCTAAGCTTCAGTAAGTTGCTGTTCTGCCAGGCTCATGTGGATGTACTAAAACAGCAGCATGGCATATCAGGAGCCTTTGCTCCTGCCGTCTGGGGCACAAATGTGTGCCACGGCACTTTTCTTGCTGAATTCAATGCCAAAATCAGCACTCTTCCCACTTGCAAAAGTGCAAAATGTTCACAAGACATTCTGTCTGTCATTGGCCCTTCCTTGTCCTGGAGTCAGCACATGGTCCTCTCCTGCAGAGAAGTATGTGATATGGGGAAGATATCTCCCGAGTGAACTCAGATAAACAGCTGCACACCAAAAACCACTATTTGCAGCTGAAGGATTATTCCCCTCCCTTATCACAACCAACCAAAGGAAAAAAAAAATCCTAGAAGCAGAAATGCTTAGAAAAGAGCAACTAGTAAAAGGCTGAATTATTAACAGCCTCCCAGACTCTTGGGGATCTTCACTGCTGGTGTGCACTTCCACACACACAGTGTGCAGCTCGAGGGGGAAAGCCTTGCTCTGTCCCTCTCCAGTGTAAGGACACAGATAATGGGGCTGCATGTGAATAGGACTCTATCCAGATTTCAATTTCCTATTTATTTCCTCCCGACACACTCCCTCTTTCTCTCCTCACCTTGTTATCACCAGTTTATTGTTACAGGGTCCTTCTGGGTTTTTTTCTCTGCCTGTTATTATCTTTTACAGTGGATGCAGTGTCTGAGCCTCTCTCCTGCCTCCCTTTCCAGCTCTGTCAGTTCTCAGCTTAATCTGCAGCACCCTTCCTGCCGCCGAGGCCTGTAAGAAGAGAGCCACATCTCCAGCTGTCATTATTAAAATCACTTTGTTCCATGAACAACAGAAAGCAATGAAGCTGGGTTTCCTGTGGCTTCGTCTCTGACTCACTCTTTGCTATAACCTTGTCTCCTGGTCCCCTTTCATGTCCGATGTGCCACCTCTTCCCAGTGGTGAGAGACGGCAGCTGTTGCTGCTGGTCTGGAGCAGCACATGTGCTGCCGGCACTGCCAGGGTGACTGGCTGCTGCCAAGTACGGCCCTGGACAGACACGATCCTCTTTCCTCTCTCTGTTGGAAAACTGATTTGAGTCTCTGGTCACTGATGCTTACAATCCCCTGGGAACTTAATTATCTTTGAGGCTTCTACTTCTTTTATTCATTTGTTTGCAAGTAACCAATGTGTTCTGACATTTTTATGGGAGCCTGATGGACAGATAAACAGCCAGATGATTGATTATCAACCTTTAGGAAGGAAGGTTGTTGCCCTGTGGTCATGGAGATAACCTGAAAGCAACCCAAGCTGCTAAGAAAGATCCTCATATCCTTTAAAATGATTAAAATTGCTCTTTCTGTGTGAAGAAAATTTCAGTAATCTGCATGCTCACCCATCTGAGCAACCTCCCTACATTCTGCTTCAGGATGTTCCGCATCTCATCTCTCTTCTGAAGGGTAGGGAGGGAGAAAAAAAAGGAAAAAGAATCTTTGTGCAAGCAGCATTGCACCTGCCATGCCAGGCAAGAGCTGTAGATTCAGTCTGCACCAGTATCACTGCTACTGCTATCCTTGGCAAGACATTTATATCAATAATGGGAATGTGAAGAGCACAATAAGTAGGGCACTACCTGAATGGTTTTAGTCACTTGGTTAAGATGTAAACAAGCACTCTACAAGACTTTTTCACCCTCTATATGATGTCTTTGGTTCTGATAGTGCACCACATCCTTTTCTGCTAGTAACTGAAATGACCCAAATATACATATTCACATTTTTACAGTCCATAAATCACCCTGGGATCTATGTTTTCTAGATGAAAAGTACCAGATAAATCTAAGGTGTTATTATTAGATTTGTGAAATGTCACTGTGCATATCCTGACTTTCGTGCCCTTTGCACCAAACTCACATGACAGATCAATTTGTATTTATTTAGTGGGGTTTTTGTTTTGGTTGATAGATATCTCCGTGTCAATTTTCCAGCCATACAGAAAAAAAAAAAAAGAAAAAAAAGAAGTTTAAGGATAAAATTACCAAATAACCTGTGGTTCATTGTATGATTTATTTCAATTTTTTTTCCTGGAAAATATTTGAACCACCTAGATCAGGTGGGTTTTGATGTTTTCTGGGCAACCCTCACTTCCTTCACTTGATTTATTTGTTTATCCCTGTGCAAAATGTTACTCACTTGGAATTTTGCTTTTGTTTAGTTTAACAGACATTTTGCATATACTTTGCTACAAATACAAATTGCTGTACAAAGGTATGAGATAGAAAACTAGGAGGTACTGGATACATTTTCCATGTGGAATCCTCAGAAAGCCTTATATGGCTGTGTGCAGTGTCTCTTTGCATAACTACTACTGTGGCTGTCGTAGTCAAGACTGGAAGTTCTAACATTGCCCTGGTTGTACTCGATTGCCTGTGAGCCTGATTAAGAGATCCTTGGGTAAAGAAAAGTTTCATCCAGGCAATGCTTGAATTTTCTAATGCAGTCTTGAATTTTCTGGGGAATTTAGTTTAAAAACTCCCCAATATGATGTTGCAGCAGAAAGTTTAGCGTTGTTTCGAAATGTAGGTAAAACGAAAATGAATGTAAACTGTAGACAGATATTATTTGGCCCTGCCCTTTTTTTCCTCCTCCTTTTTTGTTTAAATAGATCTTTCACAAACACACACACAAACAACTGCATATATGTATTTAAACCATATGAATCAGCGTTTCCAACTTTAATTAAGGCAGCTGCCCAGCTAAGTTCTGAAGGCACTGCTCTGCTGTCATGAAGTAACCATTCATTTTAACCACAGCCAATATACTTGCACTCAATGGCATTGCTAATTCTGCATCTAGTTGAAGAACTGGCTATTGAAATTAGTTAACTGCCATGCATGCTGCTATAATTATATCTATACTGTAGGAAAAAAATAATAGAATCTCATTACCTACTAATATTTGAACTAGTTTTATTACAGAGAGCTAGGCTGTGGGAAGACAATTACAAGTAAAAGTGCATGATTACAGCGTTCTGTTCAGAAGTGGAAAATTACATTTAACTATTTTATTCTGGAAATAATGCATTTTTTTACATCAGTAACCTCAGATAGTGTGTAATTAATATTTTCTGAACATATGTTGCAGAAATCTTGTGGTTATACTATTCAAGTGTATCTGGACTATTGTAGTTAAACATATAGCTCAAATAGTAGGAGTTTGATATGGTACAACAGAGTTAAAGAAGCATTTGTCATTTTAAAAGACTTAGACCAATCAGAATTCATCAATGACATGTCAGTTAAGATAAAAAAACAAAATATTGACTACTAGCACAGAGGCTGTATTTTACCTTTTTATTTGTAGGATGATTTCCAAGATAATATGGGTATTTTAAATGACTGGCTGAGCTTCCATCGTGTGATGGCAACTAATCAATAAATCATGTGTCATTGTTGTGGCTCAGCATGTCAAATAGCTGCACTTCAGTGTCCATATTTACAGGTTTTGAGCAATTTTTTTTGTTGTACATTTCTAGCTCATTAGCCCCAATTTTAAAAGTGGTTATTTTCACGTCAATGAAATTGGTAGAAAAACCACGTCTTATCTGTTTCTGCCACAGGGAGGAGATGAAATGGGGTAATCAACAGGAAACTTCTGTTATTTGACACTGCTTGCCACCCCATGTGGGTTTACTAAAGAAGCTTTTCCTCACAAGCAACATGAAGAATAAATACACGGCATCCTGCTAGACACACTGGACATTTTGATGCTCATGGGAACTGGTAAAAAGATGAGTGTTTTTGAAAGCGGCTTTTGCATACATAAATAATGAGGTTTATACCAAGGCCTGGGATGTCCAACTCAAATGATTTTCGTTAGATAACAGCACAAAGGTGCCCTAGGAGAGTTTCAACTACTCTGCCTGTCTCTGGTACTTTTACCTACCAGAACTGCTGCACAATCTCAGGCTGCCATTTGAAAACTGCCCTGCATGAGTAGGTAAAATAGCTGGTCAGTACACAGCCAAATCTCTAGCTTGAGAGCAGTGGCATATAGCTGAAAAAGCATTAACCTTTGTTGTGATCTCCCATTGCCATTAATCACATTTTGAGCGCCATTGCCACTGTGTCAGAGTACCTAAAGAAATGTTCACTTGGACTCAGGCCAGAATAAAGCAGTGTTTGTCCTCAGAGAGAGATGCTACAAAGAACTGGCCAAAATGCAGTTGCTGTCTTTCGTCCACAGTAAACAGACCTCCTTCATCAGGATATTGCAAAATCTTAATGTTGTCTATTCATCACCCTCAAAAATGCCTTCTCTTTTTTTCCCATTTTAGCTTATTAAAAGACTAAGTTATTTTCTTCTGGACAATGACTCAGGACATAATAACCTGCATGTTTATCACAGACATGTCAGATAACTGGAACTCATGCAATCTGAAGTGAGTCCTGAGGGTTTGTATAGGTTTCTGCAACTACAAAATACAGATGCTTGGTTTTCTGATGGCTCTGATTTATGTATGTGTGTGTGTGTGTGTGTGTTTGTGTTTGTGCATGTGTGTGTGTGTGTATATACACACACATCATATCTGTGCTCATATTCCTCTCCTGGATGCACTGCAAACAAGTCTGGGTCTTCATTTCCAAAGCAATTAATGGTTGATACTGCAGCCATATATTATTCTAATAATTTTTTGCAGAAACTCTGCTCCTCTGAGACAAGGCAGAACTCAAAACCTGGTATAAAGTTTATGAGATATGAACAAAATTCAGTCAGATAAAATCAACTAAGAACTGTCTTGTGCAGTGGCTCAGGCAAATCAGCAATTCGATCATCTTTTAGATCTGAATGTTTCTTCACCTCAAGAAAACTTTTACAGCATAAATACATTGTTTCTTATACTAAAAAGGATGCTTAAATCAGGTAGGTTGTTCTTGCCTCTTCAAAAAAAAAAAAACCCACAAAACCTGTTCTGTATTTGAAAACCACAATCATACCTTCTCTAACCCTTCATTTCTTTATACTTCTTCTCCCCCCATTTGTTAAAACTTCTCATGTAGGCTGAATTTTGTAGGACTCTGATTGTTTTCTGGGATTGTGTAGGTGGGCAGCTTCATCCTTGAAATGCAGTTTTAAGAGTGGCCATGATCCTTCAGGCGAGCCCTTACCAGCTGCGAATACAGTGGAAAGATCACCTCAGGTGCTCTGCAAGTTGTACTACTGTTTTATGAAACCTGAAAGTCTGAGCTCAAAGGTCTATGGGGAAATGATGCGCTGAAATGGAGGAGAATTGATCCATACTGGTAAGGGAAGAATGGAGCCTTGCAGTTCATAGTTTTGCTTCTTTAAGCATTGTAGTGCTTCTAGTGAAGGTAAAGCTTACTATGATTAAATGACCAATGCCAGTGTTATAGTGCCCTGAAGATGTTGTTTAGTTTTGCTCAAATTGTTTTGCTTAGCATCTTTTTTTTTTTTTTTCTTTTGACTGAGGGGGAAAAGTATATAAAAGTAATAAAATATAACTTAACTAGTAAAATATGTGTTCACTGACACTAGAGAAAATAACAAAACATACATGTAGAGATCTGAACAGACAAAGATATACTCTTTTTGTGTGATGGAATTCAGTCAGGCACTGCTTAGCTGCCCAGTGCCCAAACTAAAATAGGGTGTCAGTGCAGCTCTAATGCAGTGACTCGACTACTGGGGCAGCTAACATCTAACAGCATGAAGCCTGACCAGGAGGGTTGAGTCTGAAGTCACGTTCATCTAGAGACACACTATAAAAGCAACTAGAGCTTGTAGCCAGCAACTCCCATCTCCCAAATCTTCACTGTTAACTACACAGCTGTTACCTTAGGGGCCTCTCCAAGCTGTGCTCTCAGCATGGTGCTACATCGACATGAGCAAATGAACCCAGAGAGTAGCAAATGATGATTAATGAACACCCTGTCCCTCTGATACGCTGTCCTTTCTCTCCCAGCATGTCCTTGATAATTAATTTCTTCAGGAGAGGTTTCACATTATGGCTAAGCTGGTCTAAAGTTCTCTTCCTTGACTGATAGTCCCCATCGCCTTCCCTACTTTTGGCCATGTAATTCCTCAGCACCCCTTGTTCCAGCTCCAAGATATATCTGATCCCATAATGAGCCGCTTCTGTTAGTCAGCCATCAGAAAACAAGAAGTGATATATTTTTTCCTGCTTCCAGAATGCTTGGTCTCAGAGCTGTTTTACTATGAGGTCAGGATGGTGCTGGCAGTGAGACATGGATTGGAAAAGGATGAGGGAGTGGGACATGGATGCAGCAGGCCACTAGATCAACTAATGGGTCAGCCTCAACATCCCTTCTTGCTGTTAGATGAGAGAAGTCATGGGAAGCAATCACCAAGTCCTTAATTACTGTTTTTACTTCTGAAAGCTCGTTTTTTAAAAGTACATGAGCTTCATCTCCTACATTCCTCTGTAGTTGCAACTGTCTATGCTTAAAGTAGGTGGAAGGCTTAGTGAGAATGTTACAAAAAGACGATGCAGTTATAATCCTTCTTTGACCATCTATTTTTCTGCTGGATTCCCCCCTCCTGGACAGTCTCACAGCAGGAGTCAATAATGCAGTGGGAGAACTCACATATTAAGCCTCTGTCTATCAGCTATCACAGGGTGTAAGAGCATTGTGCGTGCAAACTCCTGCTGCCATCAGCCACTCCTGCCCCCGACACATACAGAAGGACAGAGGCAGCAGGAAGGTCAGCAGAAGCCAGAAATCGTGCAACATGAGAAATGGCTGGAGAATTGCGACTGACAAGCAGGGAGCTTTTAAGAGGCAAATTTTAAAGCCTTTCTTCAGTTTTCCTTGTTAGGATGCTGTCAAGAACCCTACAACATCACCAGGGCTGATATTATCTGAGCAATATTGTATGGCTGAAAGCTGAATAGGGCTCTATCAGACATTAGAATCTCTCTCTAACATTTTACTTCTGATACTCAGGAAATTTTGTTCTGTACTTTGACCAGAAGATAAATCATCATTTGAATAAAGTAAAGAAAAACATCCGAACATGTGACAAAAACATTATTTTAATTGTAAATGTGGTAACTATTTGGAAATGCTCATATTTTCTGGCAAGTGCAGTGCACACATGTATGTTATTAGTGATCTAACATGTTAGATTTGTGATAAATATACTTAAAACAAATTTGCTTAAATCTGTTTAAATGCTTAAGTGTTTAAAACTTTTGTCTTCTTTATCCAGTAAATCTCCAAAACTGTAGCAGATGGAGAGGGCAAAAATATTTCTGACCTCAGAATGGAATAGTTTGATGGAATTTCATCAGGCAGATGACTTCTGTGTGTTAATAGCATCATAATCAAAATGGTTACTACCATGGATCACAGTGCTATATTACAGACCTGTGATAGATATGGCTATACAGCATATTTAAAACTAGTTTGGTAAGGAATTGTAGAAAAAAATCTAACTAGATGTTACTGTATTTGCTCCTGGATCCTTTAGCAGTTTTTGTGGTTTGATATATATTCTGATTTTTACTCTGTTTTCCTAAGGAAATAAGGCTTATGTAGCGATGTTTTTGATTTTTATCTGTTCTCCCATACTAAATTTGGAACCATGAGCTAACTTCACATTTCATATATATTGAAGTCTGTAGTAGGCGTCCAGAAGATCTGGGATTGTAACGCCAGGGGTGACGAGGAAGTGAGAGGTCTGGCACAGGGCAGAGATAGAGGAGGTGCTTATGCCAGCAGATATAAGGGCATAACATAAACAATAAAGGGAGACGGAGCACCATCCACACCGTGTGTACAGTGATCCTTTCCCTCGACTGTCGGAGAGCTGGGAGATCAGTCTGAACCACTACGTAGTGTTGCCTGCAGCGGCAACAGAAGTCCTGGAAATTTTGTAAAAAAAACCCACGTATAGAGGTAGATGAGGCCAAATCAGTGTCTTCATAAAGGAAAAATGTGATCTCAGTGAGGTTGTGAAACATCAAGGGATTGAAACAGGAGAAACATGTAGATATGTTTCAGGTGTGTGGAGGGGTTGAAATTCTTGCTGTCATGTTTTAAACACTGAATAAAAGCAGCCATGGAATCAACTACAGAGCTGATGGATTTTGATAATTTTATTATCCTTCTTTCTTTGTGATATATTGCTATGAGCAGGAATGTGACTGTCATGTGCATTACACAAAATAAGGAGACTTGTTGCTTCATTTTTTTGTGTTTTAGGTATTCACGCCAGCAAAATCTTACAACTGAAATCTTGTTTTTCTCTGAATGTTGGAGATACTGTGTCCCACTGGGAATTTCTGCAGGTTTGGTCTTCTGGGGTGGCTGGTAGAGGAGTGGACTGAGGCCTTGATCTCACCGATGTTTGCAGCCAATTGTTAACTCTGTACATATTGATAGCCCAAATGGGAGTATTTTTATGGGTTTAAAACGAAGCACATGTGTACGTGTTGGAAGAGTCAATTCCCATGAGCTCAGTGTTTCTATCGGCTAACGGAGTGACTCTCTTAACTCAGGTGAGGTTGAGACGCGTTCCTTACAGATGGTTTATTTCTCACTGACAGCTCGTGTTAGTGGCCAAGTTTTCACATTGTTTCTTTGTTTTCACATGGTGCTTCGCTGGGTCAAGAATACCTTCAAACTGGTGCATGCCTGCAATTACACATGAAAGCAATAGTCATTGTCTTTCCAAAACATATGCTGCAGAAGTCCAAGAGAGAAAAATAAACGAAAGGTCTTTTTAAGTGTGAAAAACATACAAATCTCTGCTAACAGTTGATTTCAGCAGCCTCTTCTGTCACACTCCTGTAGCCAGGAAAAGGAAGGCTCTTTATTTCTTCCAAGAAAATTGCCCCCCTAACGTTACTCTGAGGCAGGGTGAGGAGAGCAAAGAGGAAATTTGTATTTCTTCTCTTTCCCTCATTTCGTTCCACTCAAAGGCTGTTAGCAGCCAATGAAAGCAGTTGTGCTCCTGTTGGCTGCCTTCTTTGTGTACTAGGCAGAGGGAAATGACAGCCTGTTGTAAAGGAAGGGCCCCTTTCACCAGAGATCGTTGAAATTCCCTTATCCTGTCCCTGAACCAGCAAGAGAGGAAACAACAGCGGGAGACAGCTCGATGTGTTGGCAATGGAGGGGAACAGCTAGGGAACAATTGATGTGAAAGCCTTCAGCTGAAATCAGCATGTGGCCCGTGCAGCCGGCCAGCCTAGCTGCCCATGGCTGCCTTGAGGTGTTTACACCTTGGACAAAGTAAGAGGAGTGCTAAAAAAACCCGAGAGAATCATTAGACTGTGTTTATTAACAACACAGTGTTTTAACTTCAAAGTGTTGCACACGATTAACCAATATATTCAGCAAGAGCAGTACATGGATAGCATTCATTATCACCCAGGCACTATCTTACAAAAGAGGTTTAAGTTGATGAGAAGAAGGTGCACTTAAAGTCTTGGGACAGAAGATTTTTAACCTACTGTTTGAACTGGTGCAAATACATTTTAAGCTACTTTATACCATCTTGTCCTTTCAGATGCTGTTTCACCAGACCAAAATTGCCCACGGAGTTGAGAGGGTATTTCAATGTTCTCTTTTATCAATTAGATATGTTGCCGTTAGGAGCTAGAATGAAATCAGTTCACCTCATAGATAGACCCTGATTGCTCTTGGATGATAGTTATCACTTCCAATCATTATCAGGAATACTTTATACAATATTTTATGCAAAAATCCTCACTGGGTGTACACTTAGCCTCTAGATCAAGGAGGAAGCTGGGCTGACACCCCGCTTGGTTTGAATTTAAAACACAGCCTCTAGATCCAGGGGAAGCTGGCCTGGCACCGTGCTTATGTTGAATTTAAAACATGATGCCTTCTCCAGTTTGGGAGAGGGTGGCTATTCAGTGGTGTTTGGATCAGTCTCTAACTCGTGGGTTGAATTGCAAAAGAAATCTATAGCCAGACTTCCAAGGCATTCAGATTCCAGTTACTTTCTGAGTAGCTAGGGAAATGATACATAAAGTCAGACATTCCTACCTGCTCTCATACAATAATGCATAGATTAGAAGACAAAATCAATCCCAGAAAGAGAATTCAGATCTTGGAAAGCTTTTCTAAGACAAGACAATATAGCGTTCCAGTTAGTTGTCTGAGCATGTCATTGAATAACAAACCTTTTCAAGGTGATCGTCATTCATAGGACAAAGTCACTTCAGTGTGGATGCACAAGTACCAGTTCCAAGAAATACTGACAATCTTTTCATTAAGGCTTCCACTCCTCTCTCTTTCTCTCTCTCTTTCCCAAAAGAAAGCATTGCACAATGGCAGCAAGTGGAAAAATCTGTGAAACAAGAAGCTCTGATTTTTATTAGATTTGTTGGGAACCTTTAGATTTTTTTTTTAATAGTGGGCTTCCAGTGCTGCTTGCTTCTGCAGAGTCTTTGTAATCTCAGACCATTTGAAATGACTCTGAGAAACCTGTCAGATGTTTTTTAGTGCTTTTTAAAGAAAATCCACTTGTTATAAACATCACTAGCTCTGGTAAAAATGGAGCTTGTGCACTAGTACCAATGTACTTCCTTCTGCTTCTGTTTAGTTTAATGTGTAAGAGATTGCTCAGCTAGGATTGATTTGTGATAAAAGCCTGATAAAAAAAGGGGCAGTGATTAATTTATGTTATTAAACTCTCTAAGCTTCAAGTACTACAATATTACAATACAAATGTTTTGAATAAAAATGCTAAGAACTGAGGAAATTAAAAAAAATGGGTTTTGATGACATACACTTTAGTCCGATTTGTATCAAACAGTAATGTGGCCATACAGAGAGCTCAACAGGTCCAAGCTGTGCCACAGATTCCTATGCTGCCTTAGATCACCATTAGCAACTGCATTTTTGAAAAGAGCTGCTGTAGCAGTCAAGCCAGGACTGCTCTAGAGGCCTTGGTGCTTCAACCATTCATCTGCAACAGGCCAAGTGAGGCACTGAGCCTGCTGGAAATGAAATGGAGTCTCCCTTTGTTGCACTCCCGATGACAGGAGCTGTATGTGTACAATGTGGTTGAGTTAACATAACTCTGGTAACTGCAATGCTTTACATTTCCTTCCAACTGTAGCAAACTGTCCCAAAACTTAGTATGTCACTAATGTCAACACATTACTTTAGAAATCTAAAGCATGCATGGGCTAAAACACGTTACTTCTTCAGGATTTTTCACTTTATAGCTGTGAATTCACAAATAGAAATCCACTGCAATATTTCGTGTACCCAGAGTATTCCCCTTTTGCAGGCCTGGAGAAAAAAAATTGAAATGGTAGGGTATGCAGCTTTTGATTCTAAATGGCATGTCAACCAGACCACAACGTTTCTGTTCTTAAATTGCACTGCAGCCTATGCACAGATTAAGCACCCAATTGCTGTGCCTAAACAGGCAAAACTCTTGCACTACCAACGTTCATCTTTCCTTCACAGTTCAGACATGACTAAACATCTTGGCAGGTGTATGTTCCCTATTCTTGGATGGCATCACATGGCTGGAGGGGGGAGCTCAGAGGGCACTAGGGCGGGAAATGTGCTCCAGCCTGTCCAGAGCCACCATGGTAGGAAAGAGAGGATGGTGCAGGCTGCCAGACCAGAGTGGGAGGAGAATGGCTGTTAATACGAGACAGCCTTTTAGGCAAAGTGCTGAAGAAGCAATACAGGGAAAAAAAGTGTAATGCACACACAGTGTGAACTTCTTAGCAGGACTGTTGCCAGACTGCTTTGGCTCTTATATGTGGAGTCATCTTGGATGTGCTGCTGAGGTGTAAAGGTGTTGAACCAAAGTGCCACCTCTTCTCTGTGGATGCCTGCTCTCCTGTAGTGCAACAGCAATTGCTCCTGGATGCACCTTCCCTCCTGGTGATGACAAACTGCCCTTCTGTTAAAGAAAAAAAAACAAGGTGCTCTGCAAGTAATGCCTTCAGTACTATGGAAAATTATAGAAAATGTAATTAAACTTCATCTTGCTAGGATTCAGTCAAGCCTATCACAGCAAGGAAGGCTGGAAATGTTCTTGGCTCACTTGTCATCAGTCATTGCCTTGTTCTGTTCTATACCTGTGCTCATCTGCATGGGCTGATGGACTTCCAGTATTGTGCATTGCCATAGTGGCTTCTTCCCTAGAAACCTGGAAGATCCAATGCCTCCACCTGACTCCAAACTGGACTGTGATGGGCAGAAGCAGAATGCAAATGGCAAGCTCATATCTGAACAGCAGAGCAAAAGCCTATGGCTGTCACTAACGATGCGGGTCTTCTGTAAAAAGATCAAAATCTGCAGGAGTGATACGATGCATGATACTTAAGATTAATGTTGCAGTTCCAGTTCTAGTAAATATCCAAAGAGACAGAAGAGACAGAACCTGAATTTGCATTTAAATGAATCAATAGTCAGATGAGGAAAATGGCCTTTTGCTAAAGTAAGAAGGAAGGGGTAGAAAAACTGGAGAAAATGCCTATGGACAGCAGTGGGAATGCCAAAGGCTGCAGAATGCACAGATAATATCTGGCTTACAATATCCACTGGTACAAAGCTACTGTTTTTTCCAAGTTGATTTGAGCCCACTGAATAACTTTATTCTGATCCAGCCATTTGCATTCTGTGGCTTCAGTGTTTTTGACCTAGCACTTAGAATCCCTGAAACAGAGTTTGTGAATGAACAAGGGTCCCAAACAAGCAGTTGAACAGCACATGATTGCGGTTCCAGTTGTTTTGTAGTGTGATTTGCAACTGTTTTTTCACTTACTATTCCTTCAGGCACACAGACTTTTTAATCCCTGTGCATTTCATAGGAAAATTTGCAGATCTGCCCTTAATGTTTTGCTTCATCTGAGTTTTGTTAAGAAATACCAGGGACTTGAACTTGAATTCTCTGCCTGGAGGCGTTTTTGTTTGTTCAATGCTCATTAGCCCATACAGCGAAATTTTGAACAAAACTTTCTGCAACTCCAAAACTGTTTTTCCTGTGCTTCTTTAAAAATAATTTTGTAGTGTTCAGCAATCTCTACATTATGCAGTAGACAATTTATTCTGCCACAGTGTTCTTCACTGGTGTGGAAGGAGTGAGATGAATTCCTTGGAAAAAGACCCTTTTAGGGTTAAATTTTAGGCTTGTTTTTTAGAAAGTTGCATCAGTTGTCATCTAATTGTACTATTTCAGTAGAGCTGACATTTAAAGTATGTGATAATTTTGCCACTTCAGATAACCACTGTTTCAAGGACTGTCTCCTAGAAGCAAAATTAAGGATCATCAAGATTGAAACAAGAACACTGCTGAATTAAAAAAAAAAAAAAAAAAAAAAAATCTACATGGAAAATAACTAACTGTGATTTGTCTATGCAGGAATTTGAGATAGACTAGCATTGAAAATATGCAGGAGTCCAGTTGGCCAGAAAGTTTTCACTTAACAGAATTTTAAGTCTTCTTCATTCTATTGACATAAATTTATTGGTGAGAAGACAGCCACATTTGGTTTTGATGCTTAAAACTGCATATAGTGAGAAAAGTCCCATGGGTTAATCTTAATAAATGTCACTCTCAAAAGATAACTAGCTTCAAAATCAATCTGTCAATCTCAACCATGTACTTGTGGTTAATACAGTCTTTGCATGAAAAGTAAGTTTTCACAGTAAAGTGTTGGAAGCAAAGGAACTACAGGGTCTCTGCCTGGAAGACACGCTGTGGAATAGCTGGGCAAGCAAAATGGAGCAGGCAGCAACTGTTCCCTTGCTTCTCCAAAGATTAACATTGATAACAATAAAGTGAAATAAAATAGCATAATCCAAACCAGCACATTTCTCAGCTTGGTTTTCAGCCAAGTCATATGTCAGGGAGTGTAGATCTCTGCCTCCCAAAGGCATTACCTCCATTCTGCCTCTCTAAAAAGCCATTCCCATGGCTGTTCACTGTCTGCTTAACTGGAAGAAGGAAAAGATGAACTAGTTAGATGCTGGTACAAGGTCTCACCATGATATCTATTTGATTGCTTCTTTTTCATAGCAGCACAGTTAAGAAATGTGTGCTTATTTTGATTGTAAAAAGAACTTGCTCTTTATATTCCTATTTCTTCCATGACATCATAAGAATTATTATGCACTTTACACAGGCAGGTGTTATCTTTGCACAAAGAGCTTGAACTGTAGAAAGAAAATAAACCAAAGCAAATAAATATGAGGTAAAGCAGAGCACAGGAGAGAGGAGAAAAGAGAATTGGTTGTTTGGTGAGGTAAGATTTAAAGGGATTTTGAAGACAACCTGGAAGATAAGAGAGAATAATTATTCAATTGCAGGGACCCAGATAGACTGGGAAAACAGTGAAGCAAAACAATAAAGCAAAAGGAGTAAGACGAGCAGAGAAATCAGGGGGAATGGTAAATAAAATCAGATGTAATCAGTTTCAAATATTAATTTTAAGGACAGAACTTAATATTTAGGCTGTGGAGGAAAGATGTGAATACTGACCTGATGGAGGTACGGACCTGGTCTTGGCATCAGTAACCTTTCAGATTTAACCACTGAATGTGAATAACGGATGGGAACAAGTACTGAAACTGTCTGGGCCAATTGTGAAAATGCTGGCTAACTGCATGAGGAGGCCAGACTGCAGTGTCTGTCCACTTGGCCTCAGCCAGTGTAGCCACAGACATGCTGCATTCTTCCCTCCTGTGTCAGTTCCCTGGCTGCTTCCTTAATCCAGCACCATTGTGTCAAAAACTATGGTGGAGTGGGACAAATAACCATGTGAATAGATTCATTCATACCTGAGACTCACATAATCGAATGAAGTACAAGAGCCAGATGGGACATATTTTGATGTGCAGTTCTGTATTCTGCAATCCTGGTTTCATGCAGCAGGGTTACTAGGGGACAAGTTTCTTGACAGAATCACAAGTAGCGGGGTTGCAGTCTAGCTTCATTGGCACCTTTCTCTAATAGTCTCACTTTAATTTGATGGAAATTGGTTATCACTAATGACACCCAACTTTAATAACAGAATTATATTTGCGCAAGCATTGAGGAACGCAAAGGCTGTGGGCACTCGTATTGCATTTTGGGTAAGAGGTGGAATCTACAGGAGAGCACTGTCATTCAGAGATCCTTGTAGGCATGGTTTGGATTAGTTTAAAAACACTGTGCCCTTTTTAGGTACTTAACATTAGGTGCAGCCTGTAATAGATTGCTGTAGTATTTCATTGTGGATGAGGATGGGAAAAAATTCTTTGAAGGAGGAGTAGTTGAAGCTGTACACTATCTTGATTTTACTGTAGCTATTTGTGCAGCCTCACAGGACATTCTCATAAGCAAACTCAAGAAATACAGTAAATTCATCTGAGCTACAAGGTGAATACACAATATTTCAATGGCTGAAAAACATTGCTTAGAGCAATTTAAAGTTTTATAGAATGCCGAGAAAAACAGAACATGAAAAGGCTGTTATGCAGCCACAGCTTTATTAATCAATAGCCTTATGTTAGAAGTAAGGGAATGATTACAGAAGATGCAATTCCATTATTTATGGGGAAGGAACTAACTAATGGAGAAAATACAAGGAAGACTGAAATATTCAGTGCTTTTCTTTGTCTCCACTGTTGAAAAAATCCTATCTGTGACCACAAATTACTGACTACGAAAAAAAAAGCTAGACACAGTCAAGAGAGAAAGAATAGATTAAAAATATTTGTAAAGTTAAAAGAAAACTATTAAAGCAAATTATTAATAATTTCAGGCTTTCAGATCTGTAAGAAAGAGCCAACAGACATTTATCAGCACTCACATAATGTCAAATCAATCAGACTTCCTTTGCTGACAGGCTAACCAGCTTGGAGGGCAAGGGGGAAGCGGTAGAAATAGCATATTATATCTTGATTTTAGAATAAGTTTTGATAGAATAGAATAGAACTGTGTGACTGACAATACAGGGCAAAAGGATTAAGATGGATTTATACAGAAAGTTGAAAAGCTACATCCAAAGATCTTAGCAGTGGTGACTTCTCAAACTGGGAGGCAACAGTGGAATGTTCTGGTCTTGCACTCCTTTCATCAGCAGTGAATGATGAGGAGAGAGGAAGTCTATATAGATACAAACATGATGGAAAGGATTGCATATCCTGTGGAAAACAAGGTCAAAATTCAAGAGTACTTTGGTAAATAGAAGAATTTGCTCAAAACAGTAAAAGAGAAAAGTTCATAAAGAGAGAGAGGCCTGGGAGTCCTGATTTATCATAAGCTAATCATGAGCCAGCAATGTGCCCACGTGGCCAAGAAGGCCAGTGGCATCC